>BTHS01000009.1:123225668-123450668 GCA_036184385.1 Tokudaia muenninki
AACAGAAAGGAAATGTTTAAGATGTTTGGAAATTGAGAGCAAAGCTAGCTCTGTCCTGCCAATAAGGCAAATCTGCCAGAGGGTCAGGTGTCAGCTACCCAACTCCAGGGAGGACAACTGAATATTCTCAGGCAAAGTTTCCAGATTCATATTTATCATATTGTATTCCAAATTTAAGTTGGAAAAAGACAAAGACTCTACAATGGGCCAGGTCAGGATGTAATGATACAGTAGCCCAGCAGTATGGCTAAGCACCTCAGTGTGTCTAAGTCTGGATCTGAGTCCAAGGTCCAGTGCTCCAAACAAACAACAAACACTATGCACACAGACATAAACATATAATGAATTAAAAATAAATTTTCATTAGTGGTGTACACTGTGATCACAGCAAATGGGAAACAAAGACAGAAGGATCTGGAGTTCTAGGCCAGCAGGAACCATACAGGGAGGTCATCTTCCAAAACAAAATCTACTATAGGATAAACACAAGAAATAAACTCAGGCACTCCTTAAGAAAATGCAGTAACCTTTGCAGTTCAGCCAGGCCTAACAGTACATGCCAATTATCCAAGCACTTAGGAAGTGGGGGCAGAACAGAAATTTAAAATCCATTCTGGACTACATGAGAAGTCTATTAAGAGGGAAGGCAAGGAGAGAAAAGGGAAGGAAAGGGATGGTGTGCCCAGGACAGACTGGGAAAACTCTTCCCACTAAGCCCACTCTCCTGCCTTTCCTACAGAATGAGTCAGGCAGCTAGGACAGGACCAGCTTCGTCAGCAAACCAGACCTTTGGAGGTGCCACTTCAAAATTGTTCATGCTTGTTCCAGAATGCCAAAATGAGCCATGAGGCACTACCCTTCACAAATAAGCTTTCTAACAAAACAGACAGAAAAACCAGAACACTTACCTACATCGTGAGGCAGGGAAGGAAAGAAGCAACCATCACTTCCTTCTACGACAGCCATGAAATAAATCAGAACTACACTAAATCAGTTTCTAGATTTAATTTTTAGACTGCATATTAGATCCTGCTCAGGGTCCTTAATCTTTGGCCTAAGGAACCCACAGTACCAGTGCAGCAGTGACAAGACCTCAGGAGTGCTGCCGAGGAGGAGACAGCGCACCTCAGCACCGCTTCCTTGAGCTGGTCGGTAACAGTAAAGCGGCCCAGGAAGTGGGCAGGGAAGCAAGGTCTTAAGAGTGCTTCACAACTAATGCCCAGATAACACAACAGTCAACAGATCCCACATCATTAGACATGTCAACAAAAGTAAGCTGCAAGTATTTTTTAAACTGTTTACTTTTAGACACTCAAAAGAATGAACCTAATTTGATTTATAAGCTCTCAGAGCTAAGATAGCTCTGCCACTGGTTCTCATTTTAACTCTACTTTCTACACAAAGTCAAGCACTGTCTACACATCTGAAATTCTACAGAGCAGCCCGATTCATCCTTGCTATTCAGCAAAGCCAACAGCACACTGCTGTTTCACGCTGTGAGCCTTTCCTATTCAGAAATGCTGTGGGTGGAAATTGGGCTTAGGCAAGACAGAGCCACTAGCGAGTCCTTGGTTAACATGGGAACAGGAGCATTAGCGTCTCCTCTGACAAAGATCCCTCCAGCACAGAGCTAGAAAACAATAGTACTGCTGTCACTGTCAGCAGATGCATCATGGCATGATGTCAAATCCTGACATATGTCTGTATGAAAACTCACATAATAAATTAATTTAGCAGAGAATGTTTGTGAAGCATCAAACTGGTTTGGTCAGAAGAGCAAAAAGAAACAGCTGCTTTCGCTGGGCAGTAGTGGTATTTGTCTAAATTCCAACACTTGGGAGACAGAGGCAGGCGGATCTCTGAGTCTGAGGCCAGCCTGGTCTTCAGAGTGAGTTCCAGGACAGTCAGGACTACACAGAGGGGGAGGGGGTGGATGGGGACGCAGCTGCTTTCAGTATTTACCTTTTTCACTTAGAGGAAGCACAAACACTTTCAAATGGCTCTTGCTTCTGTACTGTAATATAAGTTTCCCTAAACTATTAATGTTAACAAAGACCAAACTTCAGATCTCTCTCTGGCAGCATGGAATACACATAGGGAATCCAAACTACACAGCACCAGGCTAGTTAACCTGGACTGCAGCCTTCAGCTCTGCATGCAGCCTTCACTCAAAGAAGTGCCCATCAATTGTTAACCCCCAAAGTGTGTTCTCTTTCCACTCAATCAATCCCTGTTTTCTTTATTTTTATTTATTCATTTCTTTGCTATATAGCCCTGGCTGTCCTGAAATTCTCTTTATAGACCAGGCTGGCCTCAAACTCAGAGATACAAACTCAGACTGTCTCCCAAGTACTGGGATTAAAGACATGCACTACTACACCTGGCTCCTGCTTTCTTTAGAGGCAACTTCAAATATAAAACTACACCCTCCTCTTTTAGGTTCCATGCTTAGGAACACTGAGTTCCCATATCTAAACACCATCTGTGAACTGGAATAAGAAACTGCCTAGGAAAGAGAAGCACAGCTAGTTTTAAAACCAAATTAAAAATCAATTATTTAACCAAAGAACCTGGTGTTCATATATTTAAGGAAACAACAAAATTGGGGGTTTAAACATACAAGTTATAGTCAGATTTAAAAAATCTAAACTAATTTGAACTCATTGTAAGGGAAGGCCTTCTAGAAAATGCAATTATAATGAAACCTTTTTTCCCCTGGTTTAGACAAGTCACAGCTTTCCGTTCCCTTAAAGACAGAACACACAGCGGCACATGGCAGAGTCCCTAACTAACACTCCATCAGATGTCTCCAGTAGCTTTTATATATTAGGACTCTAGGCTGGCAAGTGAGATGGCTCAGCAGATACAGGCACTTGCTCCCAAACCTGACAACCTGAGTGTAATCCCCAGAGCCCACAAGAACGCAGGGGCTCCTCTACAGTGTTATGATCTGCACCCTACTCTGCCTCTGGTCATGTGCAGGTGCACAGACACAGGCCCACAAACATAAGGAAATTATGCTTGTGAAGAGCATTTTACAAAATTCTGGCTAATCCACACAATTTTTCTGAAAACAAGGTTACATATAATTAAGAATCAAAGGCACAGAAACAGTTTCCAACATTTAGCCCAAATGTGGCACAAGTAGAATTAAAAAAAGGAACACTAGACTTCTTCCTTCTGGTAAAAAGCTTAACTGAAACCACGCTGAGTGTGTAGACAGTGCCCAGCAGTAAAGGTGGGCAGGATATGCACAGATCATCAAAGGCATCTCTCAGATGGAGGGCAGCTATGGCCTCAGGAGGCACAGCTGTTAAGACTCACAATACACTTTACCTGCCATCCAGCCTGACATAACTAGCCTGGAGCCATAAGGGCTGGAACACACTGCCTCTGGCTCCCAGAAATCCTGCTCCACACCTGTCAAGAAGTGAGGGCCCACTAAGTCTACCTAAAAGCTGCCCACCATCATCCGGTCTCTATTACTCAGCTCCAGCCAAGGAATATGCAACACAGCTGCCAGCTGCAAGAAAAGACCAAGAGATCATTTCATGTAAGCCTGCCCGTTCTCAGCTTTTAGAAAGTGTACTTTTGAATAGCTAGCTTCAAATCCTTTTACTGCTGCCCATTGCATTACAAAAGCATGGACACCTCCGCAGTCCAAACCATCTCCCAACCCATACTAAGTTGATATCCTTCAGCAAATCACCAATCTCAAACAAGTTCTTGACTCTCGCCTGACAAGTGCCATCCTTCATCTGGAGTTAGGACAAACCACTCCACAAATGCAAGATTAGTGTGAACACTGGTGGGGGTCTCAGCAGCCTGCAAGTCTCTCTTCAGGAGGCTAGGCACCATCAGCACACCTGTCCTTCTACACATTTCCAACACGCCTAACAGGGTTTTTTTGTGTGTTTTTGTTTTTTTATGCCATATCCCTCAAAGGAAAATCCATGCATTGCTCTTTCTCAAGATCCTTCTCATGATAGTCAGGAAGCCTCAAGGGGCCCCTGCTGACCCACATCAACAAGAAGAGACACCTAGTACAGCTTGCACTTGGCTGCAACCATGTAGACTAGGAACTTCACAGGGCTGGCATTTGACATCTAATTTAGCCGGCTCCTGAATCTCCCCAACCAATTCAAACATGGCACCTGGTAGAAAAGAGGCCAATATAGCCAAGTACAGAGCTGAATTTCTCAATTCAAGAAACTCTCACATGGGGTCTAAGCTTGCCTAGATCATATGCTTCTCCTCTGCCTGGAGTCTTCAACCCCCTAGAACTTCATGTCACTTATGATTCAGGTGAAGGAAGGCCCTGGCAAGCGTTGTGCCACACCCCATGCAGATGTAATGAGCCCTTGGCCAATGGTCCCAGTGAGAGCAGCAACCTTATCTGATCTGTTCACGCCCCTACCTAGACGGCATTCTCTGCATGTGAAACTTCTCAGCTTTCCTAACCTGGCCTGAGCTGTTTCAGCACCTTTGGGGAAGAATGTCAAGTATGCTCTCAATTTCAAAACACTTCAGTGTTCTTCATTACACCAAGAGTTTTCCTGTGAACAATTCTATGCGAAGACAGATGAAACACTTCCTTCTTAAGGGTGACTGGAATTTAAATGTTGTGTGTTAGTTGAAAGTCACCAGGTAACTAGCTGATGATATTCTCAGACAGGTTAGAACCTTAATGAAGGTATCCTGTGCAGCCCATTAAGGGCTATAAACTTAGTAGTCTTCAGCCATCCAGCTCTCAGGTCCAAGGGACTTCTTGTTCCTATAAATAACTCTTCTCTCCTAACCTGCCTGAACAGGGAGGTCAGTGGGTTAGACAGCCACTAATAAGGGTGAGTGAGAGTGAGGCTGAACCTAGTGAGGAAAACAGGGAAGAATCCAGCACACTGCATTAGGCAGAGCTCTAGGGGGTCATAAACATCCACTGGCTGGAGGAGCCACAAACTCACTAAGTCCTCAACAAGAAACCCACAGCCACATTGGAATCTCGTTTCCAAGTGTCTTCAAACTTCAGAAAACACCCTCCCTTTTGTCATCCCATGTGTTCCTCAGTGACCAAGAGGTTAAAGATCAAGCTAAAGTTAGAGCTCATGTGGCTTCACAATCATCCATTTTTCAAGCTGGGAAAGTGTACTTCAGAACAGTGTCAAAGCTGGCCCACAGTCCCACACCAGGTAGAGACCCAAGGGCCTCATGTCTCCCATTCCTTCCAGGAAACCTGTCTGTGCAATGCTGCTGTTGCTCCTCCTTCAGGTTCTGTACACACACTGCTACTGCAGGGAAGTTTCAAAGCAGCACTCACCAGAACCGGGTTTAGTGCAGTGGGGCACAGTACTTGCGCTTATTAGCACCACAAGACCCTGAGTCTCATCTCCAGTGCCACTAAACAAGCAAAGAAAGATTCATTAACAGTCATTACTTATGGTTGGCAAACTCAACTGCATTCCTCAGTCATGAATAGGGGACAGAAACCAAGAAGGAAATAAAAATTCTAAATGTGGCCTTTTCTCTGCTCCATTATAAATTATATGACATCCGACACTAAGCCCTCCCTCTTTTCTACCTGAAAGCTTTAACCCGTCCAAACCAAGGCACTTCTGACATCCAACCTTACTGAGGCTGCTCAGACACACACACTCAGAAACACAAAGCTGTGTTAGTTCCAATGAGAAATACCTAGTGCATGTACACCTGTAACCCCGGGAAACTGCATGCTCCTTGGTCAGGTACATTATGAACTGCCTTTAAAAAGCACTATGTACTGTCCTTCCTTTACACATTGTCTGAAAGTAGACTGAGGGTCGACCACCTGCCAGCAGCCCCAGCACTGATCACTGCCTTCCTGATGTGCCCACTTCTCCAAGTCTGGGGGAGGCACCTGCCTTTCTGTTACCCAAGGAACTGCACAAATGTCCAGAAAGTCTAGCACATGGCAGGGCTTAACAAACATTAATAAGAGAAAGAAAGAAACAAAGGGGAGGGGGGTAGATAGGTAGCAGACACGGGAGCCAGTGCTTCTCACCACCTAAGACATCCAAAAGTCCTTATGATCCACCAACGGATCTGATGAGTTCTCAAAGGTCCCTCTTGGCAACACACAGATGTAGGCATAGCAGTTGCCATGAAAGGAGCTGAGGTCCAGAACTATGAAGAGCCCAATCCTTTGTTTCAACAGTATGAGGTTAGGCCCATAGCAATCTACTAGACAGCTGGAGGTCCCTAACATCTGGCTTTCAGAAATAGTCCACACTGTCTCTGAATCAATTTACTTTGATTCTCTCTGATACTTTTATTTAAAATGTCTAAAGTCATACTGACAATATAAAAAGTTCTGCCTTCAGATCTAACAAGCTGTTAAGTTAGATTTCACAGCATAATTAAAAAAGATTTAATTCATTAAATTTTCCAAACTCAAGGTCACAGAGAGCAAACAGGCCTCTTCTGAAGTAAGCTGCCTACAGCAGAGGCTGTATGTTCTAAGAATGAATTCTACTAGTCTTTTAATTAAAGCTCAAGAAGGACTCAGTGAGCTGTCTGCTGCTCAGACTCTTTAGCAAAATAATGGGGCAGAAAGAAAAATATGAATTACTGCCAAGTGGTGATGGTCCACAGCCTTTAATCCCAGCACTCTGGAGGCAGAGGCAGAGGCAGAGGCAGACAGATCTCTGTGAGTTCAAGCCTGGTCTACACATGAGTGTCAGGACAGAAAGGACCACACAGTGAAACCCTGACTCAAAAAACAAAACCAAGCCAGGCAGTGGTGGTGCATGCCTACACAATCCTAGGAATGCACTTGGGAGGCAGAGGCAGGTGGATTTCTGAGTTCGAGGTCAGTCTGGTCTACAGAGTTCTAGGACAGTCAGGGATACACAGAGAAACCTTGTCTCGAAACACCCCCACACACACAAAAAAAAAACCCCAGACAGACAAAAAAGGGGGGGGGGGGCAGTGGTGGCACACGCCTTTAATCCCAGCACTTGGGAGGCAGAGGCAGGTGGATTTCTAAGTTCAAGGCCAGCCTGGTCTACAGAGTGAGTTCCAGGACAGCCAGAGATACACAGAGAAACCCTGTCTCAAAAAAAAAAAAAAAAAAGGAAAAAAAAAGCACCAAACAATATAAAAACCAGCAATCTAGCCACAAAATGTGTACATCTGTGTATCACTAATAAGACAGGTTTTTCTTTCACAATGAATTGAATGGAACAGTAAGGAATAAAGGAAAAGAATAATGAAACAGGTTCTGAGTACACACCAAAGTTTACACAAAGCAAAGTAAGACTGCCATCAAGTTACAGATCTGATTAAATGTCAGAATTAAGTATAGTGGCACAGTAAGAAAGTCCCCAGTCCCCTAATGTTCAGCCTCCACAAGTCATACCTTCTCTAAGAAGGCTGGTAGCATGACTCTTGCTTGCAAACGAAATACACAGTAAGTACAGAAACAAGACAAATAATGGCGTGGAAACAAAATGCTGAGTCTCGGCCCAACAAAATCTCAATGCAGTTAAGACACCTGAGGGAGGGCTGGAATTTTCTGGACTCTTTATCATCTGACCCAGAATCAAAGTATTTATTGACCTAAAACAACAACTAAGTCACCGTCAATAAATAGAAAAATGTATTCAGCAAACGACCCACCAGTCATCCCTCGGGTGAGCCTATTTCACTTTGCTGTGAAATGCAAAGAATATGGAATTGAAAAGTCACAATGAGCTCATCAAATATGGCTTGAGAGTTTTCCAAAACCATGTTTATGCTTTTATTTATAGCCTCACTCCCACAAAATACTTTACAATGTCTGGGAAAAGAACAGGCTTGTTCGGATTTACTAAGATCTAAGTAAGGGAAGAACAAACAACAAAAAAACAAAACAAAACAAAAAACCCAAAGTTCTTATTAAAGGCGACCATATCGTGCTTTGGCCTGTATTCAAAGTAGACTCAAATAAAAGATCCCCAAATTCACATTAAAAGTTTTTCGTAAAAATATTCCAGCGACGTATCGGCATGCCAGCTGGAAATATGATATAGCCAACCAAACTATTTTCCTACCCACAAATTATCCCCTCCCTTTTTTTAAGTGTGACTGACTACACTCTACCTTCTGTTCAAAACATCGTTTAACACAGAACTGAGGGCACAGCAAGCCTCCTAAACTTCCACAAAGCCCAACACATTCTGTGCGGCAGCCTACCTCCCTCGGCTCCCGGTGCACCCCATCTTTGTCTCTCCCAGGTCCGGTTCTCCCTTCCCGTCTCCCTCCTCGGCCGCGTCCTGCGCTGTCAGCCGGGCCGGAAGGCGCAGGCGGCCCTCCCTCGCGGCGCGGCCGGCCCTATTCCGGGATCAGGGCCGGGCCCGCACTCGGCGGCCGCACGCGCACTTCCCGCCGCGCGGGCACTCAGGCACAAGTTCGCAAACAGCCCGAACGCGCCGGGACTGCCGTGATTCAGCAGCGGGCCGGGCGGAGACGACCGGCCGAGCCCAGAAAAGGTCACCGCGACGCTACGGCCGACGCCCGGACCTCGACCCTTAGGCCGGCGAGGGTGCGGCCCGGGCCCAACGGCGGCGGCGATTCCTACCTCTGCGGCTCTTCGGGGAGCTCCGCTTGCTCCGGGCGCTGGCTCGCTCTTCCTCAATCGCAGCTGCTATCTCGGGGTTGTCTTCCCCATTGTACCAGACCAGGAGCTCCTCACCAGGCGCGATTGGCTACCGAAGAGAAGAGACAAGGGACAGACCAATCAGAAACGCGTTTGTTGGCGGGGGCGGCGCGGCAGCGGGGAAGAGCGGCGCGCCGACCGCAAACAGCTGTCGGGAGGGCGCCGCCGCCGCGGGGACGCGCGGAGGGGAGGCGGGGCCAGGGCGCGCGCGGGAAGGAGGCGGACCCTAGGACGCAGGCGGGGCAGAAGGTGGAGCAGCCGCCCGGGCTAGCTGCAAATTCTTTGGCTGGCAGGGCCAAGGTAGGACAAGCAGGACGACCTGGCAGCTTGTCACTGAGGCTCTTAGGAACGCATGCACCAGCTGATCTGAGCCTAGTGCTCAACCTCCATCACCAGATTCTTACAGCTAGCTCCAAGCCTCATGCCACCCACGCAAAGGAGAAAATAAAACATGGGACCATTTTGCCCATGAAATTCGACTATTAAGAAGCAAATGGCATGAGAAGGATTTAGAAGCATACGTTTCTGATTTCAAGCACAAGTTAAGCAGGAACGTGGTGCACCTTTATCCATGCACACAACCACTATTTTAAGTACAGAAGCTCTGAGCTCAGGCAGAGCCCAACCTAGCATTCTCAATGCAGTCATCAAAGCAGCGGAGGCCTGTGAAAACACACCACAACTTCTAGTTACAGAAGTCTCTAAGAATACCTCCCATGAATTATGCTCCTAAAACATTAAATTCTTCACAGTCACACCTGACACCATCATACAACTAACCTGCAACATCCTGAAGAAATATCTTGAGTAGAAAAGTGAGGCAGAATTGAGAAGGTAGCTCATAGTTATCTTTCACTGTCAGGGACCCATCTGCTCAGAAAGTTCAAGTAAAAGCCCATCTAAACCCACAAGCTGACACTGATGATCGCAGGATGACACACAAAAAAGGGAATGTTTTTGCTTAGTGTAGAATGAGTGGGAATGAGGCGATTAAAATAATCCATATTGCAATCATCAACACGGATTGGTCCAGACAAGGCTCCCCAGTGGACCTCCTGGCATTAGGTGAGACTGTGAGAAGTACCAGAACATTTGCTTCCTGTCAAAACCCTCTCCCCATAAACAGCTATCAGTCAAAGATGGAGGAAGAGTCTCTATAATGAGTCAGATGGACAGCATCTGCCTCCTGAGACCAAGCAGAGGCCAGATCACATCTGGGATGCCCAGAGGCATGAGTGGAATCTAACTAGAAGGAAGGCCAGACTAAGTCTCCTCAGAACTGAAAAGTTATCAAAAACCAAAATAACTGCCCAAGCCAAGGAGACAAATGAGAGCCAGAACTGTTTCTATAAGGATGTGACAGCAAACAAAAACAGATACCATCTTGGCTGAGTGCGAGGATCAGTTAATAGAGTACCGCCTAGGTGCTGGCTTCCTGATGTGCAATTCACTGTGGCTAGGTAAGAGTTTGGTCCTAGCTATTTTGTTTGTTGCTTGTTTGGCTTTTTGAGACAGGGTCTCACTCACTATGCAACCTGGACTAGCCGGGGAACTCTAGTAGACCTGGCCAGCATTGAACTCGAGAGATCTACCTGCCTCTACCTTCCAAGCACTGGCAGTAAAAGTGCGTGTACAACACTCAGTCCTTATTTTTGTTTTAAAGAGGAAATTCAATCAGAGATGTTCAGTTTAGATAGTGTGATGGTTTGTATATGCTCCACCCAGGGAGTGGCACTATTCGAGGGTGTGACTTGAAGTAGGTGTGTCATTGTGGGTGTGGACTCTAAGACCCGCCCCCCCATCCTAGCTCACTGGAAGCCAGTATTTTGTTAGCAGCCTTGAGGCAAAATCCCACCCAGCTAAATTTAGGTTCAGGCATGATATATAGTACAAGTCTTCAATCCCAGGAAGCAAAAAAACAAACAGATCTCTGAGTTCAAGGCTAGACTAGAACAGGGCAAGTTCTATGTGAAAAAAAAAAATCTTAAATCCAGGTTTGGTAGACTACAACTTTAATCCCAGTGTTTAGGAGACAGGCATGAAGATCTCTGAGCTCAAAGTCATCTACAGAGCAAGTTCCAGGACAGCCAAGCTAGGGCAGTGAAGGACTTGGAAAACAGAAAGCTGGTGATAATGTAATAGAACAAGGGGCTGCCGGGCAGTGGTGGTGGCGCATGACTTTAATCCCAGCATTTGGGAGGCAGAGGCAGGAGGATTTCTGAGTTTGAGGCCAGCTTAGTCTATAAGAGTGAGTTCCAGGAAAGCCAGGAAAGAAAGAAAGAAAGAAAGAAAGAAAGAAAGAAAGAAAGAAAGAAAGAAAGAAAGAAAGAAAGAAAGAAAGAAAGAAAGAAAGAAAGAAGGAAGGAAGGAAGGAAGGAAGGAAGGAAGGAAGGAAGGAAGGAAGGAGAAGGGAAGGGAAGGGAAGGGAAGGGAAGGGAAGGGAAGGGAAGGGAAGGGAAGGGAAGGGAAAGGAAAGGAAAGGAAAGGAAAGGAAAGGAAAGGAAAGGAAAGGAAAGGAAAGGAAAGGAAAGGAAAGGAAGAAAGAAAGAAAGAAAGAAAGAAAGAAAGAAAGAACGAACGAACAAGGGGCCATGTTCTAGCCGTAGCAAACAGCAGAACTTGGCAGCTTTGGACACATGGCTCTGGCTTTAGAGTCCAGAATAGAAGGGAATCCTGGGACAACTGAAACTGGTTATCTGGAGCTAAGAAATTAGTGATGATTAAGAAGACACCAGCATCTCTGGTCTTCTGGGAAATCTTCTGGAAAGTATTTCTGAGAGCGCACAAAGAAGCTGTGTTCTAGAGATAGCCAAGGCTGTACCTCATGCTGCAGCTGTACTTGGTAATATGTAAGAGTCATCCTGCCGGGCGGTGGTGACACATGCCTTTAATCTTAGCACTTGGGAGGCAGAGGCAGAGTTCGAGGCCAGCCTGGTCTACAGAGCGGGTTCCAGGACAGCTAGGACTATTCAGAGAAACCCTGTCTCAAAAAACAAACAAACAAACAAAACAAATAAAGAGTCACCCAGGTGGTGCTGGTTTTGAAGGCGTGAAGGGGTCATGAAGAGAAACTGAGGCTAGGCACTGTGAGAGGCCAGGGAAGGCCATGGTGAAGGTACAGCCTCAGTAGCAGTTGATGGCCCAGGACTAAAGGGGGTCATACAAGGAGTTGAGGCTTGGCACCACGAGGAGAGCCTATGAGAGGCTATTGTGAAGCCTAGTTACAGCAGAAGACCCAGTGTATTGGAGATCTCAGTACCATGGGATGATCTCCAAGAACAGCAGCAGCAGTGGAGTGGATCAACCTGAGCTTAGAGTGCTTCAGAGGGCAGAGCTGGAGAAGTGACACCAGCCCTTTGGAGAAGCCCAGAAGATCATGTGTGGATCCCAGACATTGAAACAAGAAGATGTAACATTCAAGTTACCTTGGAGATGCCAGAGCCATGGGCTATCTGCTGAAGAAAAGCTGCTAATAGGGAGTAGAACTAGCCCAGGAGAAGTTTGTTACAGTCAACAAAGATAAAAAAGGAGTTGGAGATTTAAAGACTGCTTTGACATCAGCCCTGAAGATGCAGAGTTTGGAGTTTGCCCAGCTGGTTTCCTGTTTTGCTTTGGGGATTACAGTTAAGTGATTCGATGAATCTCAGAAGAGACTTGGAACTTTGAACCTTTAACATTGTTGAGACTGCTATAGACTATGGAGACTTTTGAAGTTGGACTAAATGTATTTTGCATTGTGCAATGTTTAGATATGGCCCCCACAGACTCATGTGTTTGAATAAGCCTATGTATAAGGGCTGGGGCACAGCCTAGGGAGTGGCACTATTAGAAGGTGTGGCCCTGTGAAGTAGGTGTGTCACTGTGGGTGTGGGCTATAAGACCCTCATCCTAGCTGCCTGGAAGCAGCCTTCAGATGAAGTTGTAGAACTCTCAGCTCCTCCTGCACCATGCCTACCTGGATGCTGCCATATTTCTGCCTTGATGATAATGGACTGAACCTCTGAACCTGTAAGCCAGCCCCAGTTAATGTTGTCCTTATATGAGTTGCCTTGGTCATGGTGTCTGTTCACAGCAGAAAAACCCTAAGACAGACAGTAAGCATGACTTTATTTCATTGTCTACAGAACTCTCATTATTTCAAAATATTCAAATTGTTTAAAATAAAAGAACCAGGAATGGAGAGATGGCTCAGTGGTTAAAGAGCTCTGACTACTCTTCCAAAGGTCCTCAGTTCAATTCCCGCAACCACATGGTGGCTCACAACCATCTGTAATGGGGTCTGATGCCTTCTTCTGGTGTGTCTGAAGACTGCAACAATATACTCACATACATAAAATAAATAAATATTTAAAAATAAATAAGAGAACCAGCTACTGTTTACTTTGTTCCTCCAAACCAGCTAAAATCTGCCACTTTAGTGTTTTTGAACCGATGTCTCATATCCTTTCTTGAATCAGCTAAACTTAACCAAAACCCCTACCTTGACGATCTATTAATGAGCTAAGACGACTATCACAAACACCTTTTGGCACTCTGATGAGCTAATCTGATTTGTTTGCCTTCCAAAATTAAAATGTTTTTAGATCATATAAATTTTAGTTCAGTTCTCTTTCTATGCCATATATATGAAATGGTATTATTAAACACTATCTGAAATGACTATTCTGGAAAATATAAAATACAAGCAAAGTTTAAAGGTAAAGGGGGGTGAGGACAAATGTATACTTACCATGGTTTCCATCACAGCACAGCCAGAACACTGGCCAGAAGCAAGCAGGAGACACCCAGGTCCTAAGAACAAGAGCCCTGTACCTAGCTCCCGGTTTCCTTTTCACTGCTCTTGGGGCAGAGATAGCTTTACTTCACAAAAGAGATGAGTTAAACATCTGCACAGAGATGGGATGAAACTCAGTGCCCTGGATTTGAGCCTCGACACCAAAGATGGAGAGGGCAGAAATAAATACAAGTTTCTCATTCAGAAGAACACTTATGTCCATTCAAGTTAGTCTTTATTGAAAAACACGATCTAGAACCTGTGTGTACTGCAAATCTAATAAAATCACCACTTAAATGTTGGTAGACTGGTAAAGTCCCGAAGGGGAGCCTCCCTAGTCTGTTCTGTACTGAGAAGCTTTCAACATTGTCAGTGACTGACGTGTTGCTATGCTATGGAGTTACATGTTAATAGACACTCTCGTACAAAAGAGAAAACAGTATTTTTATTTTGTACTCCTTAGCATTTTCAAGATTTCTTGCAATAAACTGAAGAGTCCAGAGCCATTCCTTGTAATTCATTTACAAAGCCTGCCTCAGGAATGCGGAATCCTGGGGAACACAGCAGATCACAGCTGAGGGATCCAAAAGGTCTCAAACATACTGGAACAACTGCCAAAGGTCAGGCCTTCAGGTATACAAAGATCAGCACGATGCCCGCCAGGATAGCTCATTAGCTCACACTTGGAGTAGTTATTAATACCTTACACTGACCACAGCAGACTGTCTGCTTTTTACATAAACTGTATGAGTTAATTTTTTTATGTTAAACATCTACTTCCAATACAAACATCTGAAGCCGGAAACGCTCCAAAATTTCAAAGTTGTATGTGGTAACATGACCCCACAATCAAAACCAGGACAATAGAGCCCCTGCATGAAGTTCCAGTATGTTCACTTGTCTCAGATGTATCTGAGATATAAGTCAATTCTGTATTTAGAGGTGGGTCCCATTCTGAAGAACTAAGTATATGCAGATGTTTAAAACCCAAAACACTTTGATACTAAACAGTGCAAATAAGGAATGCTTGACCTATCCATCCTTAGTTTACTTTACACAGCTGTCTCCATCCCTAGTTTACACTGCCTATCTCACAGCCACATAGTCTCCACCAGGATTCTACCTTGCCAACAGAACCAGTTATATCTCCTGCTTGAGATGTATTTGTGAAACAAAATGAATCCTTAGTGCCCTTTGGAACCAGGCAGCAGGTCTACTAAAACAGCTGTGGCTTCAATTCAGCAGAAAGAAATGGGAAACCCATTTTGGGCAGCCCAACTATGAACATGGGGAAAAAAATCCAAATCCTGCAGGGCCTAGAAGTCAGGTTTAGGTATAAACATGTCACAGTGGCAAAGCTAGAAAAATACAATTGGAGAACATTTAACAGCTACACACTAACACAACTTGGAGAAGACTTTATGCAACCACACACACCTATGAACTCAGGACACTGCCTGAAATGCTCAAGAGTTTCCAACTCTGTGAAGATTAAAAAGAAAAAAGAAAAAAAAAACTATAGACTTTTCCCCCACTTTTAACATATATAGTGGAACCAAGAGAATGAAGAGCTATTTGTTTGTTGCAGCAATTTGGACAGAGGTATCTATTTCAAAAGAGGCAACTATCATATATTTTTCCAGCCCCAAGATTCCATTCTAGAACATTCCATAGATGGAATGTAGATCTGTCTGCTAGAGAAACATGATCAGTGAAAACCAAAGAGGGAGCCAGAATCTCGCTCACCACAGAAACATGCTAACATGAAAAGCATTCTAGTAGTAAGGTCCCAAATGCACTAGGTACCTTCATCACCAGCTCTGAGTATGGTCCTCTTCATCTCTGCAACCAATTTTCCCAAGAAACATTTTGACAGGAAGAAGAACTATATCCCAAATTCTATCCTGAATACAATCAAAGGAAAAGAAAGGCTAACCCAAGGCTTCACGTACTCTGAACACTGCTTTGTGGTAACAGGTACTACCATGGTATTGATAGCGACTTACAGTGGGCCAAACCTACCAGACAGTTCCCTGTGCATATCTGCGTCAGAGGAAGAGGAGGCGTGCAGATTCCACAGATAATCAATAGTATGAAGAAAGATGCATTCTGTAATTACTCAACACAATCTTCTTGCTCTAGTCTCCACCATATGCAAGGTCTCATGAACCATGTATTTAACATAGAGCTTTGGGTATGTGGATGAACCACATGAAACACAATCCATTTTAGGTCAGCAAAGTTGTTCTTTTCAGTCACAATTAGACTGCATTTAGAGAGTGCATGCAAAGTAGCCAGGAGTAGACTAACACTAGCACTGTTACCTTTAAGGTTTTATAGTAGATGGCTCTGTTGATTTCCAGCGGAAATAAGTTCTGTTCTTGTCCTGAGCAAGCCCAGTTTACGTAGCGTAGCCAGTTGCCCTTCTCCGGATCGGTGGCATCAATGCACATCCACCCCAAATTTGGGTAGTATACCTAGGGGTGGGGAAAAACATGCTTGTATTAGGATAGGAATGGCTAAAAACAGTTTCATCTTCAACTTTCCAAATAGCTTTTTTCACTATATACAAGAACTCTAAAAGCATTTCAAAGAAGCAATATAGAAAAATACAAGCAGAAAACAGAAGCTATAAAATCTTAGTCTTTCCTTAGGCATGGTTCCCCATTCCACCTCCCGCCACCATAGGAGGAACTGAAGGTCATTTGCTTGATCTACGAATGTTCCCTGTGCATGAAAATAGGTAACAACCACATTCTCTCAAATGTGACTAAGCAACATGCCTTCTAAGATATTCTGTTGGTCCAACCCAGGCTTGCACTGCTGAGTACACAGTTCCGTGGTCTCTTTCCTGCATGATTTACAGGGACGTCAGAAAATGAACACATGTGAATCAGCCATGTGGGTGACAAGGTATAAGTGTTTTGTAAACTGCACTGTCCCTTCACACCTACATCATCAGGCATATGTGTCAGAACTAAGGTTCAGCAGACATGTTTGCAAAGTTCTGGAATGCAGAAAAATAGCAGAGAAGTCAGGCCATAGGATGTACTCTAGCAGGAGGCGTCTTTGAACATCCATGCTTGCTCAGTTCCTCCTCTGAGATGCTGCCAACAAGCTCTTAGCTGGCCAAGCCTTCATTTGAAAGAACACCTACTCTGCAAGTAGTCGGACGTTTATGTGTGCACACATATACGTTCATTCATTCCCCACAGCCAGACTGCAAACCACTTAAGTGAGTTGAACCAGAACTACAAAACGTCACTCTTTTTAGGACAAAAGGACTGATTCATTCTCTGTCTCTCTGTCTCTCTCTCTGTCTCTCTCTGTCTCTCTGTCTCTCTCTCTCTCTCTCTCTCTCTCTCACACACACACACACACACACACACACACACACACACACACACACACACACACACCTCTTGACTCCTTCCATTTACTCCTTCTTTCCTCTCCCACAACATTCATCGCCTTTCATTAGATCCTGCTCTCAGCTGATGGCTGAGATGCTGACTTCCTGAGCAAGTCTGGGCCCGAGGCATCTTCTCCTCCCACCAGCACCCAAACCCCAAACCTCCCTCCCTAGCTCTTACTCTCTCTCCTCTCAAATGGTATGTTTGAGTCTGTTGCAAACTTTGATGTTAAACATAGTACACAAAACAACAAAAGCTGCTTTCCAGTGTTTAAGAGCTATGATTGACCCATTTGCTGAAAGTGGAGTGAATGACGGACGCAGGAGCATTGCAGTCAATCCTCCGGTTAGCCCACTGGCTCACACAGGTATTACAACTTTGCCCCTGGCCTCAGAGATAGTCTCTTTCTTCCTTTCTTTTAATTTTAATGTATACTGGTAGACACCTGGGTCTCACTGGCCACCGCCCACACACTGGCAGCACTGACAGGTATCAATGCGACTACAGGGACAGCAGCAGGAGCCAGGAAAGCCCACGGTATAGAAGGCAAAGGTGGCACCTTGACTATCCATCTGCTGTAACAACTACTTGGGCTCTGCTGGGACTTCCTGGCTCTTAAGTCAAAACAAATCTTTGCAAAAATAATCATGTTCCAGTTGAGTAAATTCTTTATGCATACCTCACTGTATCTCAATGGGAAATGAGGCATCTTCTAAGGCACAATGATGTATATAAAGAAAAAAGTTCCATAGAAAAAGATGAATATGTCAGAAGGGATTTAGGAGGGGTGTGTTTGTATTTGGGGGGCTTGTTTCAGTTTCTGTTTTGTTTTCTGAGAGAGGATCTCACTCTGTAGTGTGCCTATCCATACACACACGAAATCCCACAATGCTAAGTAAAACCACTCGTAGAAAAAAATCAATTATTTATTTATAACCTAAATGTAAGAATATGATAGAATATATGAAGAGAAAATAATTCAGTAATTTTTTTCTTTTGCTTATCTTAACTTTCTGCCTCTCCTCCACCGAAACACAACTGCACTGAGGTGGGGGTGGGGGAAAAGGCAGAGCTATCCTGAAGGTCTACATCTACATGGAGTACTCTTAAGTCTGCTGGATGCCCAGGGAAACCATCTTGTGGTTTCCCTGTTGTTTTACACTTTAAAACAACAACAAAATAAAAAACAAAAAACAAAACAGCAGCAGCAACAACAACAACAGCAACAAAAAAACAGCTGGTCTTGGTGGTGCACACCATTAATACCAACACTCAGAATTTGGGAGATGAGGCAGGCAGATCTCTGTGAATTAAAGGCCAGCCTGGGCTACATAATGAGTTCCAGGCCAGCCAGAGCTACATAGACCATATCTTAAAAAAATTTTTTAAATTAAAAAGTTAAAATCTAAATTAAAAATTAAAGTGTGTAGTGTTCTTATTTATAGTGAGCTTCAGCTTGTTAGTGACGAACAAGGGTGAGAACATGATTTATAACATCTACAAAGTAACCTATAAATAGTATGGTTTTGATATTTAAATTTTTAAAGTATATTTGTATGTGCTTCCGTCCATGGGGAAGGTGTGGGTGTGCACGTGAATGCTGGTGCCCGAGGAAGCTGGAGTTCCTGGGACAGAGAGAGTCTAGGTCCTCTGCGACAGCAATATGAGCTCTCAGCCACTGAGCCACCTTTCCAGCCCCTATGAAGCGCTATTAAGTCCCTTTTGAAAATGAGGAAGCAGAGCAACTGGGCAATTTAGGAGAACAATCAAGCCCTCAAAAATCAGTCAGGACTCAAAACTTGATCCTCTCACGTATTCCTTACATCAAAATGAAACAGATAAGCAGGCAGGGAGCAGGAAGGAAAGCCCTTAACTAAGAACACTCCTTCTAAATCCTTCTTCTGATGGTCATAGTAAAGTGCTTGTCCAGCAGGTCACCCATATGTCACCTCCAGAAGCACTGAACAAAAGAACAGACCTTTCTCCCCACTCCTGATCCCTCCAGGTTAGGGTTAAGGAAACCCTACTCCTTTCCTGTTTCTCACTGAACAGATGAGGTAGAAATTCTTCTTTAAGCATAGCATGAATGTCCTATAACTTAATTTTAATTCTATATAATCTAGTCATTTTAAAATAGTTCTAAAATAATCTAAATTCAAAATGCAGTACATATGCCCATGTGGCATGCAACCTTTCCTGTAATGCAGGTCTATGCTTTCTGCAGAAATTTGCAAGAGGGTGCTAAGGTCTGGGCAAGAATCAAAGAGCTATATGTATAGTCAGTCTTCAAGCAGGTGCTACTGAGGAATAATGGACCTTCAAGATGTGGGGCCTGGTGGGAGGAAGGTCTAGGCCATTGGCACCACACCCTCAGAAGGAACTGTAGGACCCTGCCTATCCCTCTGTTTCTGCTCCAGTCTGAGATAGAAGATTTTGGCTCCTATATGTGCTCCTGCCAGGATACGTCACTGTTACCAGAGGCCCAACCTACAGGACTGCCCAATTGAGGTTGGTTACTCGTAAAACTGAGCCAAAACAAACCTTTCTAACTTCAGACAACCCATCTTTGTCATCCTGTCATAGTGATGACGATACACAAGGGTCTACATTATAAAATACTCTATGATCTTTGCTATAGGAAGAGTAGTGCCGTGACGGCAACCCAGAGGCTTAGTCTGGTTGACTCCGGTATAGCAGCTTGAAGTCCTCAAGGAGCTACAAGGAATCCAGACTTATCATCTAGATGAGTCTCGTACTCTGGACCAACACCCTCCATGAGATAAAGCCAGGATAGAAGCACATGTTTCTATGCCAAGATCAATGCTGCAAAACACACAGAAAAGGCCTAATGAAGAGACATTAAATGTGTGAATAAATAAACTCCCCAGGGAAAAATATGAGTCACACTAAGATGCTAACCTAAGTAAAAGTTCAACTGTTTGAAAAATTAATCTTCTCTACTTCAACAGCCTCAGCTATTGTGAAACTCTTGAAACAGCAGATACCTGCTCTGCTGTTGCTATGACAACCATTCTACAGTTGAAGTACCAAGTTCTGCATACTGCTGTACCCCACTGGGTAAACCAGAAACACCAGACACCTCCACATTCACTCCTCTGGCTTGTTCCCCACACAGCCAAGACACAGCAAACTTTCCATAGAGTAATGTGAAATTATTTGGGAGGACAGGAAATATGGCCCAGGAGTTAAAAAGCTCTTCCAGAGGACCCAGGTTCAATTCCTAGCACCCACACAGCCAGCGGCTCACAACTGTCTATAACTCCAGTTTCAGGAGATCCGACACCCTCTCCTGGCCTCTGAAGGCACTGCACATACATGCTGCTCAGGCACACAAGTAAGTAAAACACTGACATTTATTAAAAGTACTTTTGGCCTTATAGACCATACAGAATGTGTTCAGCTCCACAGACAACAGACAAATGGATATGGCTGTATACCAATAAAACTTTCCTCATTAACTGAAATTTGAATTTCATGGTATCTTCATGTGCCACAATGTTTAAAAATATGAAGATACATCTTAGTTTTGGAGCTTTAAAACACAGGGTGTAAGCTGGATGTAGAGACACTCTTCCCTCTAGCTGGACAAAGGCGGTGAGCATGACAAGCACCGTGAAACCAGGCACTGCAGAACCGACTGACACAGCACGCAGTATCTATTGAGCTCACACACTAACATTTATTCACAATGCTAACTCATTAAAAAAGGGCTTTGCTCCTTTAAAAGACTGTATAAACAACTTCTCACTATGCAGTGATCATTTCCGTATCAATTTCAATTGATAAGCAGTTCTAGCTCTTCCCTCTGTCCTCTAGACTAGAATTTATTGCAAAGATGATCAAAATGCAATAGAAGCAGTAGTCATTCACATAAAAGAATAGATTTTTAAAAAAGCTATTAAAAAGATAAATGATACTAAGTTTCAAAGGCCTAGGGGGAAAAATACTCTTGTTGGTCTTATAAATCTTCCTAAGGGCAAAACTGGTCAAAAATGTACAGAAGTTTACATAACTTTTGATTTAACATTTACACTTCTAGGAATGTATCTTAAGGAAAATATCAGACACATCAGTTTATTCTTGGATGAACTGTACATACTCAGCAAAAGATTAAAGCAATTTAAATGTTCAACAGAAGGTAAATCATGGATGGCAGACAGACAGAGTTATGAGCAGTCACCAAAAAAAAGGCAAACACAAAGTATCTGACACAGCCCTGGGACACAGGTAGAGAAAAGCATGCTACACTCCTACACATGGTGTGGGAACAGGTACTAGTGTTGAAGACACAAGACAAGAGACACACAAGACAAAGAAAAGACAGCCTGCACTACATGAGATTCTGACCAAAGCAATTGCTCACTAGCTTAGTAAATTCTAAATGTAAAGCTAAAGGTATGTTCAGAGATGCCTGGGTGCTAGGAGTTTAAGTGAACTTTACCTTCTGGTTAACTCTTTTATATACTCTCATACTATTACAGTTTATAGTAAGCACATAGTATTCTTTTCTGTTTTGTAATTACATTGTGTGTGTGTGTGGGGGGGGTGTCCTTCCACCATGTGGGCTCAGTGATAGAATTCAATTCAGGTCATCAGGCTTGGTGGCAGCACCTTTACCCAGTGAGGCACCTTGCCAGCACTGTTTAAATTTTTAAGACTTATAACTGGGCCAGGTATACACGTCATGAATCCCTGCACTGAAGAAGGGATTATGAACTGAATACCAGAGATACTGATGGGTGGAAAACCTGTGGGTATGCAGGTTAAACTGGGTAGAAATGGCTTCCAAATGCATGTACTGTGTAGAGACTCAGGGTGTAATGCGGCATTCGGGCCGTGGCAGCTCGAGCTCTGTGGATGGAAGATGCAAGTTATAAACGGGTTTCAGGCTACAGCTTTCCTCTCGGGCTCTGTCTTGATCTGTAATGCTTTCCACCATGCTGTGATAGGTTAAGACGCTCTCATCAGATATACAGAGCTCTTTGTTCTTGGACGTCTCAGGCTTCATGATGAGCACATTACCCAGGCTGTGGTACTCTACCATAGCAGAGTAAAACAAACCGCAACTGAAGTATCCAATCAATTTTCTGTGAACCTGACACTGTTCTATAAGCAAATCTAAGATCTAGAAGAGTGGTGTCTGTGTTACCAGCACTCAGGAGGCCAAGGCAGGAGGAGTTCGAGTTTGTGGCTAGTTTACAACCAAGGCTCCATTTCAAAGCAATAAAAACAAAATAAAGCAATCTATCCTTAAAGGATTATTAGAATAAATCTTACTCAGAATTTTTTTTTTACAAAAATCTGTTTATTAGCAACCACACAAGCTCAAAACTTGAAAGGCTTTTTATCAACTCCAGGCATATATATAGCAGCCCGTGCTTGAAATTCTAGCACATGGGAGGTAGAAGTAAAAGGATCCTAGTTCAAAGTCAACCTAGGCTACAAAGCAAGACTCTGCCTTTAGAAGGGAGGGGAGAACTTTGTATCAGGGATGGTTTCAAAATTCTGATATTGCTCAACACACCAGAATGGTCAAAAGTGTTACAGACAGTCCAGGACGTCAGGGCCCCACAGTCCTGCTAAAGCAGATTAGAGCATGCGCTCCTCTCTCTAGAGAACCTACTTGGGCACTCACCCGAGCATTCCTCATCTTCCTCCGGATAAAGAGGAAGGTGAATGCTTTCAGTGAAACCCTGGAGGACTCAAGGAGTCAGCCAGTCAAGGGCTCAGGAAAGGCAATTGGACACTTTGTCTTAGGTGAGCACACAATGGTCTTCTAGCTGGGGTGTAAGATTGCACAGCAAAGGTATTTTAGGCAGGCCTCAAGGGGCTTTGATGGAAGAACAAACACCAAGATGTAGTTCTGATGATAAACTCTTTCGATGATATTAGGAAGAGACTTCTGATACAAGTCGGGGGATAAGACCAATACATTAATAGGAAATATTTTACTTTTTCAATTTACTTATGACAAATATGCCCATTATAATTATTATTCCTGATACTTTGCCATATGCACGCATATACTATACACCTATGTCATCTATATCATATTTTAACACTTCTTAAAACTAAAAAGCCCTTTCAGATATGAGAACTAAGTGAGATTCTGACTAGTCTTCCTGGTAAGAAAAGGTCAGTCTTCACAAGAACAAGATGTAAACTTGAACCTGACTAAAAAGAAGTGATACTTTCAGCCGGGCAGTGGTGGCACACGACTTTAATCCCAGCACTTGGGAGGCAGGGGCAGAGGCAGGCAGATTTCTGAGTTCGAGGCCAGCCTGGTCTACAGAGTGAGTTCGAGGACAGCCAGGGCTACACAGAGGAAGAAGAGGAGGAGGAGGAGGAGGAGGAGGAGGAGGAGGAGGAGGAAGAAGAAGAAGAAGAAGAAGAAGAAGAAGAAGAAGAAGAAGAAGAAGAAGAAGAAGAAGAAGAAGAAGAAGAAGTAGTTGTTGTAGTAGTGAAGTGACACTTTCATGATGAGTTACAAAAGACTTGAGTTTCCACATCATATCCAATATCAAACTGTTACCCTGGCAGTAACGACATCTGTTCTGCTCCACACTATACACATAGACAGTAAATAAGCATGTGATTCCCTGAGAGTCCTCACTTTGATTACTAACCAGGTCAGGCGTGTCTGTTAGCTTCTTCTGAGAAACTTTTTAAATTAATAAGGTGCTTTATTTGAGAGCAATATTGAACAGACAACACATTTTTAATAAAACTAAAATAAAGATATTATCTTGTGTTTTTTTTTTTAAGATTTATTTATTTATTATATGTAAGTACACTGTAGCTGTCTTCAGACACTCCAGAAGAGGGAGTCAGATCTTGTTATGGATGGTTGTGAGCCACCATGTGGTTGCTGGGATTTGAACTCAGGACCTTCGGAAGAGCAGTCAGTGCTCTTAACCAGTGCTCTGAGCCCTCTCTCCAGCCCCCGATATTATCTTTTGTAATGAAGACTTTTTGTGACCAGGCCATTTTTCTACAATTACAAAGCTCTTTCACTCCCAAACAGTCCTGATCCTTGTGGTGAATTCTTGTTTCCCAAAGCCCCCAGGGTTTGCACTCAGATACTATCACAAACAACTGACTCATAAGAAAGAAATACAAAATGATGAAACTGTCAGATCAACCTATAACCTTTACAGCCTTAAGAATTCCCCCTCCCACCCTCTGCAATGCCCTGAGATTCTTGGGAGGTATTTGCCCACACATTTCACTGTTGGGCTTTTATATGTCAACAAGTATGAAACAGATATAATAATTCCTTCTCATTCAAAATGGAACTTGTAAAGGAGTCGCCCCCTGAGTGCTTCCCAGGGCACTGACCTTAGGATCCCATGCAAAACCCAAGAACACAAGTACCCTAATGAAATGTGTTCAGTCCCCCACTCTTTAAATGGAAGGCTTCACAGCACATAAGTTACATCAGGAAACTAGTGTAGAAGCAGAATCAAGTCCATGTGTAACTGTCCTACTGTTCCCAGGAGATGTGTGTGGCTCTGACTACATCTGCCTGACTCAGGCCTGGACCTGGAGAGCAAAGGCAGGTCCTCCTTTACTGAAAGCTTCTATAAAAGACTGTCACTTCCCTGCTTTGTCTTCCAGGGTTGTTGAAAATATATGAAGTAGAAGAAAATCCTTTCGTAAAATAAAAGTTCAAAGTAAATGTGTCACGTGCTATGTATGTCTACCTCTGAATATTCCGGGGACATGGAAACTACTTTCTGACATGAAGAGAGGAATCTAATACTGTTCTCTGCAGCCTTTGGAGTATATTTATGGTGTATCTGTGTCAATCATAAATGACAAAGGAAGTCAAGGTCAAATACAAAACACAGAGGTGCCATTTACCATCAAGGACAATGGAGCAGCTTCAGACTACACACCTACACACACACACACACACACACACACACACACACACACACACACACACACATAAACAAGTCTACCCAGAAAAGTCATTTTCTCTTTAACGAAAATACTTAACTTTTGAAGAACATATTTAAATTATTGTTTTAACTTTAACACATCAGATCCTGTGAGAACAGGGAGTAGCCTCTTTAAGATGCTTGAAACTCTCTTACCTCCCACATGTACACATTATTCCTAACCTGGGATCTCTTCTTCTTATCACCAACAAATGGCCCAAACTTTTTCCCTTTTAAAATCGGTTTAGTGGCCCAGACACCTAGAAAATAAAACCAGTATTTTCATGATGTAATGCGGTTATTTTAAATATCGAAAGCATTAATGTCATTCAGTTTTACAAAATACTTAAAAAGCTAGGTTGCTTAACAGCAAAGTAACTGTATTAAGTTCAACCAAACCAAATAAAGTCCTCCAGGGGATTCCGAGTTTCCTTCTGTATGCCCCTCGGTATCTTCTCAATAGTCTGTAAAGAATCTGCATTGATTACAACTTTTTAAAAGTTTATACTAACTTTCATATGTAAAATAGACCATATGTAGTACAATCATAAACAGTTGAAAATTAACATAAGAGAAAAATATGAATGGAATAAAACTACAAATCATTCGAATTCTTCATTATATCTTTCTACAGAACTCCAACTGTCCTTAATAAACAAAAGTTGTTCTTATAATGCTCTTATAATGGTTAGGACTTGGGTTTTATAAATTAATACTTTTGAAGATGGTTTGCCTAATTACAGTGGAAACTTAGTTTCCACTCACTGGCTTTGTAAACCAGAGTTCACGAGACATCTTGATCATCTCAGAGTCAGCATATGTGCTAATCAACGGTGTCCCTAGGGTTACTTCTATCTCCTGTATACCTGTCATAAAGTCTATCAGAAACTACAGCAAATCAATGAAGTTGACAGAATCCCTGCAGTCAAAAGAATCGCACATTCTGGACAGGTTCCCTCATGTATAGAACAGAAGGTGGAGGCTAGTCCCACTGTGTGTGGCTAGGACACACACACTCCACTCCCACCAAAAGTCAGCTAGGAACTGCATCTATAAACACTAACAATCAGTTAAACTGTGAGACAGCCAATTCTGTTCAGATAAAACAATATAAGAACTCCAATGCTCACTAAGCAAAGTTCCAATGAGAATTAGAAAACGTGCAGGTCAGATTCACAACACTCTCCAGGGGAACATCTAAATGACAAAAGGATAGAAGCATGATCTATCTATTCAGGAGTGTGTTCTTACAAGATCTTTACAACTTACTCATAGTGTTGTATCTAAAACTTACATCACAGACATAAAAATCAAATACAAACAAGCTCGTATGCTCAACAAGAAATTCTGGCCAGCTTACATCGCTCATTCAAATACCCACAAAGAGTCCTGAAGTGGAAATGGTGAGGCAATGGGTAAGGCAGACTATGAGTAACAGGAACAGATGTAAAGTCAACTGAAAATAAGGAAATATATGTGGTAACATAATCACACTCAAGGCTCAGTGAAATCAGAGGAAACCACCCACTCTGTAGGATGAGGCCCACAGAGATGCAGCGGAGGGCACACTGGAACACAGAACCAGGGCGGACTATGCAGGTACAAGCTGGTTTCCTTTCTATAACCCGTGTCCACCCTGGATTCTTATGTAGAAAGTACATACACACCACATAATCTTTTAAGTGAGGGCCAACCTCTCCCTTTTTTGGCATAATGCCTACCTAGCATGATCCTGCTCCCCCAGAAAGCAGCCTCTGCTTTGCTGTCCGACTCCCACAACAAGAGTACTCACCAATCCGAGTCTTGTCGACTGCAGATGGTAAAAGTCTTACTTCTTCTGGAAGTCCTCGAAGCACGTGTTCAGGTACCTCAGCCAGAGTCTCAGTGGCTGCCACAGACTCAGCGTTCTGCAAGGTAAACAGCAGAAGGGTCACAGCAAAGGAAGAAAACCAGCAGTGCTTTCTGTTTTGCTTTGCATTGCTCTTTAGTTCCTCATCCCATAAGCAAACAATGAGAACTAACTGAAACTGGAGTACACGGAGCAGACTGGGGCAGGTCTGGAGTCTGCTGCTGAGCCTAGTAATGAAACACCAGCAACCTGCAAGCCAGGTCTCCTCTGCTCCAGCCACCTGTATCCTGTTCCACAATATGTACATCCTCAGCACTGCACTGCTCTAACAGAACTAGACAGCAAAGTACAGCTTACACCTGATCAGAGGCTACCAGCAATACACTACAACCCTAAAGAATAATTTTGGCACACTCCATGAAGGCCATTTGACCAATTAGATGCTGCCTTCCCCCTGGATCCCTGCAGCAACCTGAGCAGGTTGGACATTCCATAGAGAGTGACAGCTAACTGTTAGCCCTCACTTCAAGTGGGACTTTCCCAGAAGCAACAGCTGACCGCTGTGTATGAGGCCGACAGACAGCAAAGACCACAATATCTCAGAGTTGAAAGGAAATAGAGAATTTCGCCTCAAAACTTAACTGGAATTCATCAGTCTTAAGAAATAAGATTAGTATTAAATGTTTATGTAAGGAATAAGGATACTGGTGTCAACAAGGAAAACTAGGATGTAGCTTTTGGAATAATCTCCAAATCAAACTGAAAACTAAAGACTAATTTTCCTACAGCAATGAAGCATTTTTAATTTTTGTTTGTTTGTTTTTCAAGACAGGGGTCTCTCTGCATAGCCCAGAATGTCCTGGAATTCACTATGTAAACCAAGTTGGCTCCAAACTCAGAGATCCACCTGTCTCTTCCTTTCAAGTGCTGGATTAAAGGCATGTGTCACCACTGCTGGGCCTGAAGCACTTGTAATTCTTAAGAATGTTAAGTGAGTGCTAGGCTTGGTAGAACATGCTTTTAATCCCAGCACTGGGTGACAGAGGCAGGAGTATCACTGTGAGTTCAAGACCAAACAGACAGAAACACATAACAGAAATACCTTGTCTCAAAGATAGTAACAAAATGTTAGGCACCAAACCAAAACAAAAAACACCAAACAAAAGCAAGCAAGCAAGCAAACAAACAAAAAACAAGCTAGCCAAACTCAAAAAACACCTAAGTTTTCTTATTTAAAAAAAAAATCAATTCCAACAATTCTAATCATCATGGGCTGTACCCTGGCTGGCTTGGAGTCTGAAAGCCCAAGAGGACATCTATAGACATATCACGTCTGGGGCAAGGCCAAACAACTAGTGTGCTTGCTTTAGAAGCACAAATACTTTCTTCTACTCTGACATCCTTTTCCCAACAAAACCTCCAACATACTTTCTAAAAATAGAAGTTTCAAATTGCCCCAAGAAAATAGCCTTCTGTACTTCTAATCAGCTAAAAATATCAATAAACTTAACAGACATTTCTCACTTCTATATATGGGATTTCCATTTTAAAATGTTTTAATACAGAAGCTAGATATTTGAAAAAATGAATAAGCATTTTCTTCCAAAAGGGGAAAAGTACTGACCTGATAAAATCCAATTATGTGATTATCCTATGGCACCAATAAACAAAATAACACCAATAAATGTTAGCCAGAATTATGAGTGTGTAGGGCTGGCCACTTAGAATAATCAATGAGAGTGTTCTTCCCTTTCCTCAGCTGTGGCCTACCTATCCTCCCCAAGAGGTAGCTCCTGCAGACATACACATTCACACACATGCACACACGCATGCACACACGCATACAGCCTTCTAGAAAACTGAGGCTTAGAAAAGTGGCGTAGATTGCTAAATACTAGTTTAACTTTAAAGTCCTAATCCATAGTCACTGTGGGTTTCCATTAACTCACTCAAATCATCAGAGACTCTTTGCCCCTCAATTTCCAGACTCATGGGAGTAGCAGCAGGAGGTACCCAGGGCAAGGAGGATCTTACATAGGAAATGTGTGGCTTCAATGGAGACATGTACTAAAACTCCTGAAACACCTGTAAATATAAAAGCCCTCAGCAGAGCTGCTGGGGGTGGGGTGGGGTAGAGAGGGGCTGTTTTGGGTTAACCACTTATCTGGGGTGTGCCTTATGTTTTGGTTTGCTTTTGGTCTTGCTAAGTAGCCTTGACTCAACATCTTCCCACTTCTGCTGCTGATGTACTGGGATGAAGAAGATGAGATGCCACAACTAGACCCAACCATGATTTTTAATGTGGGCTCATCTTTCTAGTAGAAGCTCTTTTTTCTGTTCACTGTAGTTGTCTTTGGTGAAAATAAGATGCAACTGAACTCACGGCAGAACACTCTAGAAACTGTCAGCCATGGCTTCCCCCTCCCATCTGCCTAATTGCTGGAACATCTCCATGGCTGCAAACTGCTCAACACATTCTTAGAAAAGCAAAGGCTTGAGAAGTAGAATTCAACCACCCCCTCTTTCCCTACATAACTATTTGTATAGCTATGTGTTGAATCGTGCATCCCTGTGAGTCTGCAGCAGACATTTGAATAAGTATATGATTCTCTGTAAAATGACGAATGTAGCATCTTTTTAAAAAAATAATTGTGCTGGGCAGTGGTGGCACACACCTTTAGTCCCAGCACTCAGAAGGCAGAGGCAGGCAGATCTCTATGAGTTCAAGGCCAGCCTGGCCTACAGATAGAACCAACCAGGGCTAAACGGAGAAACTCTGTCTCCAAACTCCAAAACAAAACCAACCAAACTGTGGTGTGTGAGTGAGTGTGTGTGTGTGTGTGTGTGTGTGTGTTTACCTACATGTATACAAATGTACCTCATGTGTGCATTGTGCACAGAAGCCAGAAGAAGATATCAGATGCCCTGGAACTAGTTACAGACACTTGTGAGCTGCCATGTGTATGCTGGGAATCAAACCCAGATCATCCTGAAAAGCAGCTCTTAACTGCTCAGCCACCTCTCCATCACCATCACCCGACCTCTCTTAAGACAGACAGACTTGAACTAGCAGGGTCATCTCTCAGAATACAGTTTTCAATGTATGCCAGAATGTCTTGTCTTGAATTTGTGATAGATAATTCATCGGGCTGATACAGTTGTCCCCCAAGTGGTCCAGGATCAGGACTTATCCCACTCTCAACCACATGTCTGTAGTAACAAAGTCCAAAAGTGCTCAAGCATCTTATATAAATAGCACAAAATGTGCATATGATCTGCACACATCCACTCATATACTTTAATCTGCCCAGTGCATGTCAAACACTATGTAAGAACATGGTGTACCTTATTATTTAGGGAGCACAGGCAAAAAAGAAAAAGAAAAAAAAAGGCTGCCCATGTTAAATGCAGAGGCTAGTTTGCCTTCCAAATATTTTCAATCTGAACTTGGTAAAGTCTAGAGGAACAGAAACCATAAATACTGAGGCTTACTATACAAAAATCCTTTTTATTAGAAAATACGATTTTAGAAAAAAGCAATTTAGAAATAAACCTTTGGAGCAAAAGAATATTATTTAAAAAGTTGACCCCCAAAGCACTTATAAGCTAGACTCTTTTCTACATTTACTTAGACAATACTAGATATATTTTCATACTCTGAACTGACCTGCCTTGGTTCTTACATGAAACAATTACAACTGTTTCTCTCTCCAGTCTTAATCTAAAAGAAACTACAATATCTATCTACTCAATGTTAATGCATTGATATATTTCTGAGTCCCTTCTGGGCGTCCCATTTGCTCCAACAATGCCTCTCTGTAGTGAGAACAGTCAAAAAATTCAAACCCAAACAATGCCCAAATCAAGTCTAAATCAAGTGCATATGATCAGGAAGGGGACTGAAGTCGAGGTGGCACTTCAGAGAAAATGTGCTAGGCTTCAAGAGTAACAAAATGCAAGCAGCAATAGTAGGAACCAAATCATGATTGGGAAGAAGCCTGGTGAACTCAGAGAACAGTTAGGTTAATGTATTCAGAACAGAGGACATGAGACAGACAGGCAGAGCTAAGGCAGGAATAGCCCGAGGTGAGCCTAGAGAGCCGCATCACCAGCATCACCAGCATCACCAGCACAGAGCTAAAGGCAAAGGAGGCAAACAGAGCAGATGCGCTCGCTCAGCAGGCGACCCACCACTGCCTTAGACTCTCAGGCCTAAAGTGTCTGCCTGTCCTTGCTGCTGTTGAAGATGGGCACGTCCCTGCTTTGGGGTTTAATGAGACCTCTGTGTTTTAGATAGAAGATGTTACAAGACTTATCTTTCTGCTTTCCTATAATGAGGACTCACTCCAAACATGCCAATTGAACAGCAAGCCTGAAGTTTAATGTGGTAAGTTAGTGAGTTACTGAGTCTTAACTAATTTACTGATATTTGTCAGTCTGATGCCCTCAACTTTCTACTCCCTCAAACCAGAGAGCCAGTTGTCCCCAACTGATGGTCACAGGTCTCCCTTCTTCATTCAGTCATTAACAAACACTTCCTTCCTGAGTGCCTGTTCCATGTTGGCATTGTGCTGAGTGGGAAGGAAACAATGGTGTAACACCTGCCAACCTCCTGCTCATGAAGCCACCAATGGGGAACCTCTGTCCCCGCTGCCTAACGCAAAAAAACCTTAAAAATGTGATGTTCCAGGTCTGACCTTACTGGAGACAGTGGAGAATGATGCTTTCCCCTGCCATCTGTCCCTTGGCCCTGGTGACTTACTCATGTTAGACTGATGGGGGCCTGAGGGAAGAAAAGATTCACTTCTCCCTCTGAGTCAAAATGTGTGCTCAGTGCTTTATGAATGGTTCTTCATTTAGTTATCACAACAATCACACAGACAGGAGATCAGACACTGCTTACTCCAGGTCCATCCAAGCACAGAAGGCCTCACTCACCTATTCACTCACTCACCCACCCCCCACCCACCCACTTACTCACCCACTCACCCATTCACCCACTCACTTACCCACCCACTCACCCATTCACCCACCCACTCACTCACCCATTCACCCACTTACCCACCCACTCACCCATTTACCCACCCACTCACCCATTCACCCACTGACTTACCTACCCACTTACCCATTCACTCACCCACTCACCCATTCACCCACTCACTCACCCACCCATTTACTCACTCTATTACAACAATCTGTAAGAGGTACTTTCATGGCCCTAATTTACAGATGAAAGTGAAACTTAATCATAGTCACAGCCAGTGTGTTGCAGAGCTAGGTGATCCAAGCCAAACAGGCTATGATCTGGATGTTCAGACACCAGGCCATAGGATAGTCATGTCTTTCTACACTACACAGTGTAATACTGCAGTCAGATAAAACCCAAACGGTCTATTCCTATTGCTCCAACCTTCCTGGGATTCATAAAGTCAGACTTACTCTTATAACAGCACCAAGAGAGAGATTGTTTGGCTTTTTTTTTTTTTTTTTTTTTGAGACAGGGCTTCTCTGTGTAGCCCTGGCTGTCCTGGAACTCACTTTGTAGACCAGGCTGGCTTCAAACTCAGAAATCCACCTGCCTCTGTCTCCCAAGTGCTGGGATTAAAGGCATGCACCCCCACTGCCCTGTCTGGCATTTTTTAATGTTTGGTGTGGAAAGTCTATTTTTTACACATGATGATGGATAGCATCATTCTGACAGCGGACAAGATGTGTGAATATGTAATTTCTGAGGTCTTTCTGATTTGTGATTAGACCCTGCAGTCTAAACCAAACCAATTCCAGCTTTGATACTCCCCTAGAGCTATGTGAATGCCAGCTCTGGAAAGGTTGAGTGGTGAAAGGATGGTGTAGGATTCCAAGGTGATGTTGCTAACATGAGAGAACAAGCTAGAACATTCTAGGATGTACTGCAGTGTTTCAGAGTCGTAAGCATACACAGTGATCTTTCATCAGGGCTGCAGTCAGCCCCAGGAGAGAAAGAAAACAACACAAAAGAGTTCCCCTTCTCCACTGTCAGGCCCAGGGAGGAAGCCACACCTCACACCACAACCAGAACCTAAGGTGCCAATTTGCATTTGTACTGCAGCCTGTACACTTCTCCGGGATCAGCCAGGCCTCAAGTATGTTTCCACTTTCCTCTCTACAAGACTTCCTGGGGCTGGAATTTAGTGAGACCTTACTGGCTAGTGTGTCAGTCAAGGGCAGGTTTAAGGCAGGTGCTCCTCTGTCTGGTGTCTTGCCCAGGAGAGGAGACACAGAAGGGGGGGTGGGTGCGGGGGCTATGAACAAATGAGCAAAGGTCCAGCTTCAACTGCCAAGAGGTCTGAGACACAAAGGGAGAGATGAAGAGTACGCGGGTTCCTGGAAGAGCAGAAAGAGTTCCTGGGAAGTAGAGGACTCAAGATGCCATTATCCCAGAGCGAAGCAGACACAAGGGAGAAATAGGTCCTTGTATTAGAAGTCATGGCAGAGGCAGAGGAACCAATGAACTAATGTCATCAAAGTAGAAAGGAATTCCAGAAGTAATGTGTCCACAAACAAGATGACTATGCCTTTGAAGTCTACGGTATCTGATGCTCCTATCCACTCCACAGCCTCCACTGCCCTAAAGCCTGAGATAGCAAGGTTCCGACCCACATATACAGTGACTGCCCCATGAGCCAATGAAGTAGGGCAGGTCTGACCAGTCTGCAGCACACAGGCTGATGGAGGACATGCAAAATCCCCATCAATATCAGCAACAGCAAGTCATAACTGACCTGCAGGTGTGGTTCACTGGAGAGCTCATGCTTAGCATGGACAAGGCCCTAGATTTGACCACTAATCACATACTCATTCTCCCCCATCCCTTACACACATATACCACACACACACACACACACAATCCTGCCCTGCTGAAGCCAAGGTCGAAACTGATACTTTTTTTTTTTTTTTTTTGGTTTTTTTCGAGTAGCCCTGGCTGTCCTGGAACTCACTGTGTAGACCAGTCTGGCCTCGAACTCAGAAATCCTCCTGCCTCTGCCTCCCAAGTGCTGGGATTAAAGGCGTGTGCCACCACAGCCCGGCGAAACTGATACTTTTTTAAACTTTATCAAGGGCAGCAAACAAAGGCTACAGACACATTGTCAAATGGAGTTTGTTTGGTCTACTGTGTGCTTTAAAGGCAAAAAGAGAAACAAACAAAAATCCCACAATTTTGTTGGGAGAAGAAAGGCCGCCATCTTGCCCTGTCCCCTGCAAAGAGCAGGCACGGCCTCTGTGCTCTTCCTCCCCTGGATCAAGGAGTCTGTCACAAGGCAGGGCTTCACGCTGCTGCTTCTCCTAGGCCGCCATTCTTCCTGCCAGTCGGTGTCTTCCTCAGCTTTCCAACTTTCCAAGTTCAGTTTGAATCCCAGCTTATTCATAAGGAGAAACAACTCACTATGACTGCTTCTTTTCTGAGTTCCGATCACTTTTCTGTCATATACACACAGGACTCAAGGACCATGGAGAGAGAAGCTGTCAGCAACACAACCCATGAGGTTGCTGCACCAGAACAAGCAAAGGTCTGAGTTGATGTCCACAAGAAGGGTGATTAGAAGGCATTAGAGGGAAGCAAGAGACAGCTCAGCAGGGAAAGCTCCTGTCATGCAAACATGTCCTGAGTTCAAACCCCAGAATCTATAGTGGAAAGAAAACCGAGTCCTCAGAGTTATCCTCCAACTACCTGTTACCCGCGTACCTCCCCAAGCAAGCACACAGTATACATCCACACATAATGGTAGCAATAAGGATTTTAAATCAACAACAAGGTACTAGAAAGCAGAACCACAATGCTGGCTGAAGTAGCAGCAATAATCTACAGTGTTCCTTCTTCCCAGGCAGCAGCCCAGAGGCTTCCTTTTACTAATCCATTTACCATGACTGTAACCAGATCCTTACCCATCAGGAAGCAAGCTAAAACCAAGAAGTCAGGTCACAGAGGGAGTGATGCTCAGAGTTGAGCATGGGAAATGAATCAAAGACCATAAGCTAAGGCAAAGTCAAACAGTCCTAAGTCTTATCGACCATAATCCAAGCCCTAACAACACAAAAAAGCAAAGCCTTCCAGTTATTTAAAGAAATATAATCCAAGTTGTTGGTTTTTTCAATTTTCAGATAATCTTATTGTTTCATTTAAAAAAACACACCCATGTTTATAAAAATTATTATATATCTAGCAGAATACAGAATTTAAAATGAGATTTAAGTGCCATTATTAGAATATAAATTTCCTAAGATAATATTTATTGAGATCTAAATCGTAACAACTAGGAGTACCTTATGTAAGTTTTTTTAAATCTGAAAATTTAAATTTGTACTATAAATATAAACATTTCTTTGCTACATAATTAGCATATGCTGAAAAAGTCTATTTTTAGGGTTAGAAAAAAAGGAAGAATATAATGAAAATGAAATCGAGAAGTCACCACAGCGTTATCCACCTGGTAGAATCATACCTATGAACAGAGTTGGCCAAACTCAGACAGTCTTTTAAAATGAAAAAAAAAAAAAACAAACCTCTGCAAAGGAAAGGCAGCCGCAACGCAGCAACAACCCGGATGAAGACAAAGTCGTGGGAAGATAAACACAGGATGCACTCCATGGAACTGCATGGCTATGACACTAGAGAACAGGACAGTGTGCCATTCAGGAGAGATGGCAGGTTGTCAGCAGCTGCCTCTTGTGAAGGACTAATCAGCAGGGAAGCCCGGGACACTGCAATGTCCATAGCCAGCAAACGGCCGTTAGTGCAGATGCACGTCAAATGGGTGCACTGTGAGGCACACAATCACGCCTCAGGGGTGAAAATCTAGGGGAAAAAATGGCCTAGGAGTCTCATTTAATATCAAACAACTCAAAATTTAAGCTCAGAGATAAATAGCTGAGGTAAAACATTAACGAGATACTCAGAAAACAGAAAAGCAGAAATGACATACAACTACAATGGTAAGCGAAGGCAGACAACAAGAGAGTTTAACTAACAGCAGAAAAGCAGTAACACAGAGGGCAGAGGGCAGCAGCCCTACATCTTATCAAGAACAAAAATGATGGGAAAAATACTTAAAATATGAAACAGGAAAAGAAACCATGAAACAGTGTCAAACTTTAAAAATACAATAACTGGAATAAACACAGTGTCTATAGTATTAAAAAAAGAAAGAAAATCAAAGTATATTCATTTAACACCTCCTTGCAGAAAACACAAACAGGGGCTAGAGCTGGCTCAGTGTCAAGAGCACTTACTACTCAATCTCAAGGACCAGAGTCTGGATCCCAGCTCCCCATCAGGAGGCTCAGAAGGATCTGTAGCTCCAGCTGCAAGGCCTCCAAGGGCATCTACATTCAGACACATGGACACATATATAAACAGAATAAATAGTTTTAAATGTATGAAACTAAGATAAAGTTTTAAATACTTTCTATTTACAGATAGAATGGCCAACTTACAAAGATATAAAAATCTAGCTGGCCTCATAATTTATAATCCTAAATACTTATTAATCTTTAAATCATTAAATCAAAATGAACCTTTAAGTCATCAGACTTAAAGAACAGGAATATCAGTTTAACAGAATAGAAAATATATTATTTTAATTAATATTTACTAACACAATTGAAACATTCCTTTACTCAGAACTATCCCAAACTCCCCCATCCCTCAACCAAACTCCCCTCTGATCTTTAACAAGGTTCATGAGACTGACCTGTGATTCTTTGCCTGGCTCCATGAGGCCACAGGACCAGCCTCTCCTCCCCTACCACAGCCCCTCTCCTCACACACTCTGCCAGCTGCTACTGGGAAAATAACTCTGCTGAAATGGCTATTACAGAAGATTCCAGCTACCATTTGACATGAGCAATATGGACTAATGGCTCTGATTTTTAAAAATATAATAAGAGCTAGGCATGGTGGTACACATCTTTAATCCCACGATTTGGGAGGCAGAGGCAGGAGGATCTCTTTGAGTTCAAGACTGGCCTGGTCTATATAGTAAGTTCCAGGACAACCAGGGCTATGTAAAGAGACTTTTCATCTTAAAAAAAAAAGCCCCAAAATATGTACATATATTTATACATAATAAGCACATTTTATTGGCCTTTTATGAGAATATATATAAATAAGTAATTCCACTTCTACACTTTATCCATTTGCAATAAAATACGGTCCTGCCCTTTGGTCAATGTGTGCCAGTCTGCCCATATTTCCTTCCCTATATGGTTGTGCACTTGCATTCTGGCTATGTCCCACCTTGGGCCTGAGGTCAGCTTCGGTGCACTGCAGAGCCCCTCCTCTAGCCCTGCTTGCCGCTCCTCCTCACAGGTACTTGCTGCTTCACAGCACTTTGACTAGCCTCTGGAAACTGCCTTGCCTGCTTCTCTGAGCATAGAGACTACAGAGCCTCATCCACTTGGTTCGCTGCAGTGCCCATGACACGCTGGGAGGTGTTCTGTGCGTGGGAACAAATAAATGCCTAGGACAGCCAAGATAAAAGAGCTGCAGACGGCTTAGAGCAGTGCTCACGGCTCCTTTGGTGGGTTTACTGGTCTTTAAAACTAGCACAGAAAGCAAAGCTTCCCTGCTACTGGTTAATGGCAGTAACATAGGTCACTGTTTAGAACAGAGAGATATTGTGACTATGGTTACTATATTGCCAGAAAGTTGCAAATATTACTAACAATTTGAGTTATGAAAAAGACTCGGGGGGGGGGGAACTATGTAACTCAGGAAATTAGTAATAAAGGTAGTCACAATAAATCGTCATAGCTGTCCTCAAATACTATGGCTTTTCTCTGCTACCAGATACCTGATGAGATCACACCCCCCACCACATTAATTTTAAATGACATATGCCAACATGAGTGTGATCAATTAATGTCACATGTTAATACCGAGTGTCCATGATCCCTTGTTCCTGTGTAACTACAATAGAACAGCACCACAACAATCCACAGAGTAAGCAGCAAAAACCAGCAAATAAGTTGGGGCTGTGTTAAGCCACTGAGCTGGGGAACTGCTTGCTACCTCTGCAAAACTGAGTCTACCTGGGCTGTAACAGTAAGAGGCTTTATCCATCCGACAGCGGCTGACTGCGAAGCCCTCTTTTCACTCTGGAATGACCACCTCTTGGTTCTCGATGTTTTCAATTACAAAGTGGGAATTCTTTTTTTTTTTTAAAGATTTATTTATTATATGTAAGTACACTGTAGCTGTCTTCAGACACACAAGAAGAGGGCATCAGATCTCATTACGGATGGTTGTGAGCCACCATATGGTTGTGGGATTTGAACTCAGGACCTTCAGAAGAGCAGTCAGTGCTCTTAACTGCTGAGCCATCTCACCAGCCAAAGTGGGAATTCTAACGCCTGCATTTCATGGGTTGTTTTACAAGAGGAGAATATATACGTATATTCTTAACAAAGAGCTAGGCAACTGTGCTAAGAACTAAACAGATACAAAATGGAATTAAACTCTAGCATATCTAAGCTAGGCTTCTTTGAGCCTCTTTACATTGTGCCACTGAATAACCTAGGAAATAGGAAAATATCAGAGAGATGATCTCTAATTTACAATAGTCTAAGATACAAAAGAAAAGAGTTGTAATTGCTGTGGCTTTACAGTGAGTTTAGTAGGATGTAACCACATTGTAAGTCCAGGAGGGTTAGTGTGGAATGCTGAGGAAACAAAAGACAGCTATGATCTAAAAACAAAGAAAATACAACATGAGGGCAAAGGTGACTCTGACTGCCAGCTACGCACGGCCGTGAGGAGGATCGAGGAGTCACCTGCACAGCAACTACGCTCCCTCTCAGGAGGAGAGAGAGGGCGAGTGAATGGGTACTAAATGAGAACCAGGGAAAGAGGGAACAAACAATAAAGAACTCATGTTCTGGGGGTGTGTACGGAGTCCCAGAAATGGCTGAAGGAGAGCCTAGCAAGCTACCACTCGAAGTGGAACTTGGAGCACACCAACACAAAAGAGTGGTGTGTACAATATGGGCATGCTTTGAGCGCTATCGCCCGTCCTAGGGTTCTCATAAGCAACATGGCCCTACCTAGACCATCCCCGTGCCTCAGCTGGATCATTCGTGGGAAAGAAACGAGTCTGTGCTAGCGTCTCAGAGACCACAGCCATCACAGGACGGACAGCTCTGACAGCTAAGATGCTAATCATTTCCTAGAGAGAAAAGTCCACCCAACTTTAATAACTTTAGGATTTTAATTACAAGTTAGTCTTGCTCAAGTTCAAACTTTTTTCTACCTGAATTGCGTCATGTAGTTATTTGGAAATTTTTAGTACAACAGGAGTGATAAATGCAGGAACCAAAACTATAAACTCCACTGAATTTTTTTTTAATTACAAGAACAATTGTGGATGAATGTAATAATGTTCCAACTTAATAAAGAAATGTAACCAAAAGTGCTAAAAGTTTTAGTCAGAAAAAAATGGAACAGTTTTATGATCAAAATAAACCTTTCCTTATTGTCAGACCGTTTCAATCACACAAGTCAGAAATGTGCTAGTCGTTAGAGCACACTGACTTTCCTCCTGATCCTTGGCACTTGGCATCAAAGGAAGCCCTGCACAAACCTAAGATTCAAACTTATCACAAGTAACATGAGATTGCTAAAGAGCCAAAACTGACATGGTTACTATTACACCTCTTTTGAAACAGCATGCACGCGCTTCGTTTGACACAATTGGGATGTATGTTAAAGCAGAAGTAAAAAGTCTCAAAAAATAATAATAATAAAGTCTAAACACACTTGAAATCTTATAGACTCTGCAGGACATGAGAATCTATGCACAATTAAGCCTAAGCTTACTGTCAGCTCCTCAGATAAACGAACACAGAACACCACACCAAGAACAAAGTCCGCATTCAAATTCCACTTGGGGAAGTCAGCATCACTCCACCCAGAACTGACTCCTCTAACAAGCCCCAGACTGTAGAAAGGCCAAAGCTCTGAGTGACCATTAAGAATCAATCTTAAATTAGGAAAATAAATGAAATGCATACATAAATATACCTCTGATGGATGACCCCCAAAAATACATTCTGCTTTCTTCGTAACCCCTCACCATTTCAAATATAAGCTGCCTTCAAAAGCATGTCAGTAAATCTTCAACTATTACTGTAATGGAGACCATGTGCCCATGTGCTCACCAGATTCGTGCTTATGAGGTATAGGCCTGTGTATTAAAATAAACTTATTAATAATGAAAGCAATGAAATCAAAATGACCCACTCCAACAATGTCACCTCTCTCAATGCAACATGAGACAGAATTTATTAAACTTCATCACCTCATGAAATTACACTTGTACTTTCTAGTTAGAAACACCTGGAAATGATTTTTTACATATCTAAAGTTTCAATAGATAAGATACAAAATGTTTTCAAGTTTTAAATGTTTTAAGCTATGAAGTAAAAAAAAATGACATACTTTATATTTTTGTTTTTCACATCTTTAAAAAATTTGCTTATGAAAAATTTTAGGATAATGTTTCTGACATCCATATTGTTTTGTTTGTTTGTTTGTTTTGAGACAGGGTGTCTCTATTCTGTAGCTCTAGTTGTCCTGGAACTAGCTCTGTAGACCAGGCTAGCCTCAAATTCAGAGATCTAACTGGCTCTACCTCCCAAGTGCTGGGATTAAAGGCATGCTTATGAAATCTTTTAGGAGACTGTTTCTGACATCTGTATCTGTAACTATGAAAATCAGACAAAAAATAAGAAAATTGCTCTATAATACATTAAAATCACATAGCTAATACCATTTATCGGATCACCCTTGAGGTTACAGAAACATCCCTTAGCAGAATAGTTTACTCTCCCAGTAATCATACATCCTCCTGAAAAAGAAAACATCTTATATTTCAGTATCTGCATCCTATACTTTATACAAAAGACTTTCAAAAACAAGATACTTGAAAGTTTGTTTGAGCAGTAGTGTCTCTAAAGATGATTTTTAATCTCATAAAATTACAAAATAAAAAGTTCAGAGAACAAAAGATTGATATGCGCCAAACCAAAAACAAACAAAAAACCTAATTTTTTTTTTCAGTTTACAAAGATTTTTTTTCTATATTCTTTATTTACATTCCAAATGATTTCCCCTTTCCCAGTTCCCCCCTCCCCGAAAGTCCCATAAGCCCTCTTCCCTCCCCATTCCCCAGTCAACCCCCTCCCACTTCTCTGTCCTGGTATTCCCCTATACTGCTACATCCAGTCTTTCCAGGACCAGGGGGCCTCTCCTTCCTTCTTCTTGGGGATCAATTGATAGGTGAATTGTGTCGTGGGTATTCCGAGTTTCTGGAAAAACCCTAAGTCTGAGTGCAGCAAAAGAGGAGTTAAAAAACAAAGTCTAAGCTAAAGTTCCTAAGTTAGTCTCCCTCTCGTAGGACCCAAAGAAACACCAACCCACATCAAGCAATGCACATGCTACATGACACACAACTCACACTATGCAAGCAAAGATGGAGGGATAGCAGTGTTAGGAGACAAAAGCAAACATCCAAGAGGAAGGAATAAGTGTGTGTGTGTGTGTGTGTGTGTGTGTGTGTGTGTTGCTATCTTTAAATATCAATAGCTTGCCTAACATCTAGGTCATGAATTTGCATAAATTTTTATTTTTAAACTCACCTGATGCATTTTCAATTCCTGTTGTGTTCTGTAAAGATACACACAACAAAGAAACTTCCTTGATTACATGAGCCCTAAAAAGAAAAACAGACAATTGTAATATTCACCTGCCTATAAGTTTACAGTGATTTAAAACCACATATCAACTACAGAATATGCTTCAAGGGCTATTCATAATCCATGCCTCAGTCCACACTGACAACTAACTTCTCAGATTCATTATAACAATAAATACCCTTCTCACTAAACCTTACTAGGATTTCACTGTACTCTATAATCACAGCAGTATCATCAGAATGACATCATATTTTTGATTAAGAATTCTATACTCCTTAGGAGAAATAAATTAGCTGTGTTAATAGTGAGAAGTGCAAAGACTGAAAGAGGAAGTGGTGTGCAAGGAAGATCTCCTTCTTTTGCTTTCCGTATCCGCTGCATGCGACACAGTTAGACTCCACTACTGTTTTTCCAGCTCCTGAAGCAGTAAGGAGGATTGACTAAAAAGAGCCACACGGACTTCTCTTCAAAGGGAAGAATACAAAGCAGACAGTACATGCAAAGGCTGTTTTAAAAAGGTCTGGAAAGAGCTACAATTATATCTCTAAAGTGTTACGTTTGACATAGTCAGACATGACAACGAAAGTTCTTCTTGTAAATACATATGGCACACAGTCATATACCTCACAACAATAATGCAGTATATATTGTATAACCACATTTACAATGAGGATCCTGAGATTGTTTTGTTGTCTCATGGTCTCAGCAATGGTGTACCAGTACATGTATGACATTCAGAAACAAAACTGCCCAATGATATAACATACCCTTATGTAGTATGTCACTGTATTCATTTCTAAATAATAATCTACTAGAGAGGTGTGGTCATATTGTGATTCCAGCACTTAGGTAGAGACAGGAAGATTCAGAGTTCAAGGCCAGCCTGAGCTGTAGCACTGCTATCTTTAAAGTCAATTCAGGGCTGGAGAGATGGCTCAGTGGTTAAGAGCACTGACTACTCTCCCAGAGGACCTGGGTTAGATTCCTAGCAACCTCATGGTGGGTCACAACCATCTAAAATGGGATCTAATGTCCTCTTATGGCACACAGGTGTACATGCAGAGAGAACACTCATATACATCAAATAAATAATTTTTTTTTAAAAAAAGATGATATAGACGGTTGTTTCTATATAATGTATGCCATTATAGGCATGATGGTTCATGCCTATAATCCCAGTATTTGAAAAGTTGAGGCAGGAAAATCAGGAGTTCAAAGTTACCCTGAGCTACATGAGACAGCATCCAAAAAATAAAAATAAATTAATTTAATTAAGAATTTAAAAAATAAATTAAAAAAATATAAAGCTAAAACATATATATGCATCAAGTGAATTTATATGATTCTTATATGCAAATTATAGCAATTCAGTAGACTCTCCTCTGTAGCATTGTAAATGTCTCCAGTAAGCACATATAAACATACCATGAAGCATAAGAGATCATGAAATATAATTCTCTCATTTTTTCATTTACTTCCTTGATCTACAAGACATCGCCTACACGGTAACTGCTGCTGTGACTATAAATCACACAGGGGCGTGCACTGTAATGACACACATCTTAGACTGGAAGACTAAGAAGGAGTGGTGCTTTGATGAGCTATAGTCTTAGCTGGTTCTAAGGGGAGTTGTCTTTCTGTTCTTTCCTTGAGCTGTTGAGAACCATACTCACCTGATGGACAGCTTTTAACAAGCAAGGTATTATATTTAAGTCTGCACATGCTTATCTGAACTAATTTTGATGTTTACTGTGCCCAAGGAATGTACTCCTCAGCATGCCATCTTGACACATGGGACAGTTCTGTTAAGCCAATATAAACTCTTAGAATATTCAATAGATAAAATGTTAAGATAACTTAAGGGCCACCCATGGAATCAGTCCCTTTAAAGAACTGGTTCCCAACCTTCCTAATGCTGCAACCCTTTACTACAGTTCCTCATGTTCTGGTGACCCCAATCATAAAATCATTTTTGTTGCTACTTAACAACGGCAATTTTGATCCTGTTACAAGTCATACTGCAAATATCTGTGTTTTCCTATAGTCTCAGGCAACCCTTGTGAAAGGGTCACCAATCTCCCTCCCAGGGGCGTGACTCACAGGTTGAGAACTGCTGCTTTAAAGTTTAACCCTGAGCATCTTTCTCATAGACATTCTATGTGACCTTCCCCAGGACACATACAATACAGTAGACACAACTGCCCCAATAGCCTGAGACTTAATCTGTTATCCTATGTGAATGTGGCTCTGGAGTATAAAGAAGTACGAAAGCCCATGGTCTTAGATATGCATACCTGACCCCCACGCAATGTTCACTGGCTACTATCAGTTCCTCTAGGACTGTGTGACATCTTAGGCTCCAGTTTTCTCTATTCTTCTTCAAGCTTTTACATGTGAGTTCATAATTCTGCCATGGGAACTTCTTTGAAAAATGACAAAAATACTGCAACAAACTACAGTATTTTTCTGAGAGATATCTGGAAGGTAAGACTCCTGTGTCATTTTCCTTAGTGTGATTGTTCATCCTCCTAAGACTCACACATCACTGTAATGATCACATATGAAGCTTCTTCCAGGGACAGCAGGCCTGTGCCATCTTTACAAGCTTAGTTTGTTTTGAGGGAAGCACTGGCATCCTCAGCTTCAGGCAGACTGAGAAAACTTGGCCATTATGTACAAACCTGCTTCTTGCTATTAGTTAATGGTGTGATGCTGCTGTTTAATTTTGTTTGGGTTTATGTTGCTGTAACTTAACAGTTTTACTGGGCTATTCACATATCGTGTGACAGTTCAAGAGTATTCATAGACTGAGAGATGATGGCTCAGTGGTTACGAGCACTTGTTGCTCTTGCAAAGGATCCCAGTTCCATTCCCTATACCTAAAAATGGCTCACAACCTTCTGTAACTCCAGATCTAAGAAATTCAACATCCTCTTCTGACCTCTGTAGGCAACCATACGTGGTTGTTGGGAATTGAATTCAAGACCTTTGGAAGAGCAGTTAGTGCTCTTAACCACTGAGCCATAACTCTTAAAGAGAGTATTTGCCAGACCCAAAGAGTTGTGCAACCATCACAACAATCCACAGACATTATTGTCAGCACAAAAAGAAACCTTATAAGTGACAACATCTGCCCCAAATCCTACTCCTCAGCCTGCAGAATCAGCAGCAACTAACACACTACCAGGCATATATATTTATCAGTTCTGCACATTGCACTTCGTCAAGAGAAACCATGGCAATGAATGACCTCAATGGGCTTTATTTTACATTCCAGAAATTAGGCAGCACTTTGTTCCATACAAGAGGGTACGCGTTCCTTCGCCTGCCCACTACTATGCCCATCCTGAGCGCTAATGGGCCATGAACAGGGAAGATCCCTGACCTCTAGAGTAGGGGCCTGAAATGAGCAAATACAGAAAACATCTGGAATGTGGAGAAAGTGCTGTACAGAAAAGCAATCTCTGGCTGTCTCCACACTTGCCAATCAACAAACTGCTCTAGAGACAGGAGGAAGGGCTGTGGCCTGAGAAGGTGTGGGAAGAAAGAGGAAGAGCACCGCAGATGCCGGAATATGAACGCAAAGTCTACAAGATGGAAACTGCTCGCAGGTGGCGGGGTCGAGTGCTGGTCTGCCATGGTGAAAAGGAAGGAAGAAGTGCCTGGGTCCTGGATAAGTTCACAAATTAGAGCCTATAACTTTAGCTGCCAGGTTAGAGATGGGTTATGAAAGAAAAGGCAAGTGGGGACGAACTTAGGGTCCCCAAGCTCCCAGAAGGGAGAATGTGGCTGCTGCCTCCTGTGCTGCTGCCCTCCCCTTGTGGCTGGGCTGTAGTTGGTTTCCCCTCTTTATTTCACATTTGTCTTCTTTCCTTTCCTTATCCTTTGTAGTTGATAACCCACAGGCACAATTCAAACAGCAGAATTATCTGCTGACACTGGACAGATAAACAGTACAGTGTTTAAAACATTTCATTTTCTGATGCATTAGCTTAATAAATGGCAACTTTTTCGAATAAAAAAACCTACTGTGTAACTCGAATTGGTCCATGATGAAGTGCAGTCTAAGACTTCCCACTCCTCCCCCTCCACATCCAAACAAAAACCCATTCATCATTTCTTGTTGGAGAAAATAAGGATCTTAACCTTTCCTTTCCTTTCCTTTTTTCTTTTTTTTTTTTTTTTTCTTTTTTCTTTTTCAAGACAGAGTTAACCCTGGCTGTCCTGGAGCTTACTCTGTAGACCAGGCTGGCCTCAAACTCAGAGATCTTCCTGTCTCTGCCTCCCAAGTGCTGGGGCTAAAGGTGAGCAGCGCCCCACTGGCTTACACTGTCACACCTTCTTTTAAAAGTTCACTACATAGCCATGTTCACTGGACCCTCTTCTCTGTCACTTCTAATCCTAACCACTAAAAAACACATCTTTGTAGGTAAAGACACTTGTTGCCAAGCCTGATAGTCTGAGTTCAATCCTCAGAACACAGGTGAATAGAAAGAACCAATGCTTCTCGTTGTTCTGACTACACGAACACACAGACACAGACACAGACACAGACACACATGGGGGGGGGGGGCATGCAAGCCCCTGTACATAAATATTCACAAATACAATAAATAAATAAATAAATATCTTTTAAAAAAAATTTCAGGGCTGGAGAGATGGCTCAGCGGTTAAAAGCATTTGACTGCTCTTCTGAAGATTCTGAGTTCAAATCCCAGCAACCACATGGTGGCTCATAACCATCTGTAATGAGATCTGACGCCCTCTTCTGGATTGTCTGAAGACAGCTACAGTGTACTTACATATAATAAATAAATAAATCTTTTTTTTAATTTTATTTTCTAAGTTTTTTTTATATACATTCAAAATCATTTCCCCTTTCCCGTTTCCTCCCTCCCCGAAAGTCCCATAAGCCCCCTTCCCTCCCTCTTTTCCCCATTCAACCCCCTCTCGCTTCTCTGTCCTGGCGTTCCCCTACATCCAGTCTTTCCAGGACCAGGGGTCTCTCCTTAGTAAAAAATATTTCAGAATAACAAAACTATTACAAAACCAATAGTTCTTAGCTGACTTTTTAGCATGTGTACATGTATAGTGTAGATGAGGGTATGCACATACATGTTCACATGTGAGGAGCACACCAGTGTGCAAGTGTCTGTAAACTTGTGTGAACACACACATGGCGGTCAGGAGGTTGACATATGTTGCCTTCCTCAATGCTCTCCACTTTATTTACGGAGTGAGCATCTCTCACTGGCCCAGAACTTGGTGATTCAGCTAGTCTAAGTAGCTGGCCTGCCCTGGGATCCAGCTCCCCTGCCTGAGTGCTGAGGTCACAGAGAGGCGAGCCCCTATTTTTATGTGGGCGCTGGAAATCTGAACTCCAGGCCTTACGCATTTGCAGAAAGTGCTGTTTATCCATGGAGGCATCTCCCTAGCCTTCTGTTCTGTTCTGTTTTGTTTTTAGGCTAAATTCTTTATTAAAGTATGCTAAAGTAAATAAAGCCATGTACGGAGGTGTGTGACTATCACCCTAGCTACTCAGGAAGCCAGGGTAGCAAGATCACTCTAGAGTCTAGGAGTTTAAGACAAGCTAGAACAACCTAGCAAGCAAGACCCTATCTGTAACACCACCACCAACAACAACAACAGCAACAGGAAACTGTGTACTGAACTGAACAGTCCCTAGCCTGAGATGGTGTCTTTCATTGTGGGCATTTAGCACTCCCCTAGGCCATCAACACCAGCAGTGCCTCAGTCATTTTCACAACTGAAAAAACCTAAATACCTTCTCAAACACATGCTCAGGGGCTCAGAATAAGGATCTGCAGTAATCATGTGACCAGTATAACCGGATCACATGTGCTATCTATAGCAATGACACACTCCAAACACTATTTTGAAGTAACCTTCCTATGGGTCCACCAACACTGCTCAAAAGTCCTAAGGCCCTGGCAGTACTCTGAGTTAACACTGACTGGGACATCACTTTCACATTCCCACTTAATGTAATGTATGGCATCTCAAAGCCAAAGTTACCCACAAGAGATCCACAATGGATCCTATCAGGACAGAGAAGAATATCCTCACACATATCATCAAAACCATTCCAGCAAATGTTTTTTATAAATTTTTTAAGATTTACTTACATGTGACAATATTTCATCTGCATGTATGTATGACTGCAGGCACCACATGACTGCCTGGCACCCACAGGTCAGAAGCAGGCACTGGATTTCCTACAGGTAGAGTTACAGTCGGTACTGGGAACCAAACTCCAGTCCTTTGCAAGAAAAAGTGCGCTTAACTGCTGAGCCATCTCCACAGGCCAGCCAATTCTTTAATTCTAAAAAGTCAGTGCTTCTGATTTTCTATTTACTAGGAAATACTGAAAATAGATTTTAAAAAAAAGGTACAGTGAACAGATACATAAGCATTGAACCTGTGAATCTCAATTATCAGTTGTTCATAAATAGCACATAGATCCTTGAAATGGCACAAGCTTCAACTCCACCTTAGGATTCTAAAGTCTAACCACATACACACACTTACTTTCTTTTTAGATTTACTTATTTTATTTTATGTATATGGGTCAGTACATAGGAATGCATGTATATATCATGTAGGTGTTTGGTGCTCACAGAGATCAGAAAAAGTGTGTCAGATCCCTTAAAATTGGAGTCAGGGATGGCTGTAAGCCAAATCTGGGTCCTCTCCAAATACAATAAGTGAACTTGATTGCTAATCCTTCTCTCTAGCAACTTTTTTTTTAAATAATGTCTAACCTAGGCTAAAAAAAGAAAAAAGAAAAAGGTCTGATCCTCCTAACTCTGACGTCTGAGTGTTGGGATTATAGGAGTGTACTGCCATGATTAGTTTATAGAGTTCTAGGGAGGAAACCCAGGGATTTTGCTATGCTAGGCAAAGTCTAGGAACTTGGCCACATTCAGCTGTACTTTCCAAAGATATTGTTTTCAAATTCTGGAACAAATCATCCTTACCAATATTAACCTGTTATGATAAGGGTGACTTGATTATTGAAGATCAGTACCGAAAAAAACAATGAAAAATTACTGATTTACCCATATCAAAACAATCTGAACAACTGGAAAGATGCTCCAAAGACCTGAAAATGTAGATAAGTGGCTCTCTTAACCCTGGATATGCACAGTCACATATCCACTCACCATCCTCTGAAATCAGACCAATCTAGGGGAAGACACATTAGCACAAATCAGATGTGACTGATTATGCTTTGTTCACATGTGAAAACTTGGCACTTTTACAAAACTTTGGGAAAAGCAATTACTTTTCAAGTATTGGTTTATGTCTAGGAAAAAGGAAGAATGATGAAAATATTTAATATATTCAACCACAAATCACTCGACTATTTTTTAAGACCAGCTTAGATCTCTTGTTCTTATTTGAAAAATACTGTAATGAACTCCAAACTATTATTTTTAAATTATATTAATGTATTGCATGCATGTGTTTACATGTATGTAGATGCATGCTTGCCACTGTGTGTGTGTAGGGGTCAGAAGACAACCTGCAGGGGGTAGTTGATTCTCTCCTTCCAGAAAGTTCCAGGGACCAAACTTTAGTTGCCCAGGACAATGGCAAATGCCCTTACTTGCTAAGCTATCTCTCTGGCCTAAAAGTCATTTTGCCCACATGTGTACCAACAACTGGACAATTACTTGACTTGAACGATTCTGGAAGCTCATGGGCAAAGAATAAAACAGACATAAGCACAGGAACCAGCATGCTGTGCTAGAGTTAGATCAAAATGCAAGTAAGGACAGACGAGGCCCAAAGAACCAGCACACTGTGTTCGAGTTAGACCAACAAACACAGACAAGGCAGCACAAGGGAAAGGAAAGAAAATGGCACTTTGTGAAAGGAGTCTCAGAAGTGTACATAATAAAAACAGGTTAATCACTACAAAGTGATTCTCCTGGCAAATCAGCATCACAGCAGCCAGAGGGGAGAGAGAGAGAGAGAGAGAGAGAGAGAGAGAGAGAGAGAGAGAGAGAGAGAGAGAGAGAGAGAGAGAGAGAGAGAGAGATCTTCAGCTCTGCAGAGTCGCTGACTATGGCTCACGCTGACCAAGACTCTCACAACCCAAGACACTTAGAAACGAAAACATCAGGACATGCCAACTTCTCAAAACCAAATTTGATTAATTTACAAACACTATGAGAATTCTCAGGATCCCTACCAGGAGGGTGGTACTACCAGGTCACACTGCTGAAACACTGCTCATACTAGACCTGCCGAGGAATTTGCTCAGAGAAAAATGCACCTATTTATTTACCTTTTCCCAAAATAATATAATTTCACCAATTACCTAGTTTCAGCCTAAAAACCAAAGTTCTTAAGTTTTTCTTGAAGATACAAACTATGAGTGGCTTGTTGGTGGCATGTTTGCATGCACAGCATGTGCAAAGCTGTACAGCATCTCCAAAAAGAAAAAAAATAGGAAGAAAATGGAGACAGTATTATCGGGTTACATAAAGTGTAGCAAGAACAATACTGAAATGTGCACCATTTTAAGAACAGGGAGAGTTGTGTGTTTGTGTGTAGATCATGAAAGTAGGGAGACTAAGCAAAGGCTGGTGTGGCCTCTGCTGAATCCCCCCCCACCTTCTCCCCCCTCCCCGCACCCCCCAGAATGACTTCCACCCAATCCCAAGGTGATAGAACAGATCCTAGAGACACCGACCAACCCCTTGCTCCGCCTACAGGACATGTGAGCAGGTTCTGACAAAGAACCTCGAAGTGTTCTCAGACTTCAGCAAACTCATTCCCATCAGAGCCCAGCACCAACACAACTGCCCCAAGACCTAGGTCCCTGAATATGCACAGCACAACGTATTCTATGACACAAACCTAAAAAGGAATGGGGACCTGGAAGGGAGGGGTGCTATGGATGCTGACAACAATGTTTCCATGTAACACACTGAAAACCAGGGTCTCCTATTCCTAAAGCTATAGACACAAATGAGAAAAATGGGGCTGGTTAAGAGCTCTGCTTAAAATATGTAACTTAGAGAGCTCTGAGGTCAACAGCCCTTGGCTCTAGAGGGCCTTAAGCAATTAAACACCATCATATTAAAATGTCAAGTAGGAGACCAGTTGACATCATAGGAAAGTACTATAAATCTGCACGTAGACTTCGAGCACCCAGGGGTTTTCCAACCAAATGGAATTTATTTTTTTAGCTTTAAAACAGTGGTTCTTAACCTGTGGGTCATAAGCCCTTGAGGGTTGAATGACCCTTTCACAGGGGTTGCATAGACCATTGGAAAACAGATATTACATTATGATTACAATTATAAAGTAGCAGCAAACAGAATTTTATGGTTGGGGTCACTACAACACTGAACTGTAGTAAAAGGTCACAACATTAAGAAAGTTGAGAACCATTACCTTAAAACAAAATGGGCTGAGTAAATAACTCAATTGATAAAGTGCTTGTTGCTGCATAAGCATGAGGACCTAAGTTCAATCACTCACAAAAAACAAGCCCAGTGCCGCAGTACACAAGCATATAATCCAGTGCTGATACAATACCACAGAACACACGCATATAATCCAGTGCTGAGACAGTACCACAGTACACATGCATATAATCCAGTGCTGAGACAGTGCCACAGTACACATGCATATAATCCAGTGCTGATACAATACCACAGAACACATGCATATAATCCAGTGCTGAGACAGTGCCACAGTACACATGCATATAATCCAGTGCTGAGACAATACCACAGAACACACGCATATAATCCAGTGCTGAGACAGTGCCACAGTACACATGCATATAATCCAGTGCTGAGACAGTACCACAGTACACAAGCATATAATCCAGTGCTGATACAATACCACAGAACACACGCATATAATCCAGTGCTGAGACAGTGCCACAGTACACATGCATATAATTCAGTGCTGAGACAGTGCCACAGTACACATGCATATAATTCAGTGCTGAGACAGTGCCACAGTACACATGCATATAATCCAGTGCTGAGACAGTACCACAGTACACACACATATAATCCAGTGCTGAGACAGTGCCACAGTACACATGCATATAATTCAGTGCTGAGACAGTACCACAGTACACACACATATAATCCAGTGCTGAGACAATACCACAGTACACATGCATATAATCCAGTACTGAGACAATACCACAGAACACATGCATATAATCCAGTGCTGAGACAGTGCCACAGTACACATGTATATAATCCGGTGCTGAGACAGTGCCACAGTACACATGCATATAATCCAGTGCTGAGACAGTGCCACAGTACACATGCATATAATCCAGTGCTGAGACAGTACCACAGTACACACACATATAATCCAGTGCTGAGACAGTGCCACAGTACACATGCATATAATTCAGTGCTGAGACAGTACCACAATACACATGCATATAATCCAGTACTGATACAGTGCCACAGTACACATGCATATAATCCAGTGCTGAGACAGTGCCACAGTACACATGCATATAATCCAGTGCTGAGACAGTGCCACAATACACATGCATATAATCCAGTGCTGATACAGTGCCACAGTACACATGCATATAATCCGGTGCTGATACAGCGCCACAGTACACACGCATATAATCCAGTGCTAAGACAGCGCCACAGTACACACACATATAATCCAGTGCTGAGACAGTGCCACAGTACACATGCATATAATCCAGTGCTGAGACAGTGCCACAATACACATGCATATAATCCAGTGCTGATACAGTGCCACAGTACACATGCATATAATCCGGTGCTGATACAGCGCCACAGTACACACGCATATAATCCAGTGCTAAGACAGCGCCACAGTACACACACATATAATCCAGTGCTGATACAGAAGGATCCTAGATGCTTGCCGGCCAACCGTTATAGTCTATCATCAAGCTCATTAAGTGAGAGACCTCTCAAAAAATAAAGTGGGCGGAGGAAATGGCTCAAATAGGTAAAATACTTATTTGTCACGCAAGTGTGAGAACCTGAGTATGAAGTCCCAGATCTCATATAAAAGCTGGGTTCAGTAGCAGTAATCCCCACACTTCTACACAGAAATGGGCAGTAGAGATGGAATGGGTCCCTGGAAGCTCACAACCTCAGACAAGGTGAAAAGTGAGTATCAACACCAAAGTCATCTTCTAACTTCCATCTGTGCCCACTTGGATGCATCTATGAGTGCAAACATGCATGTGCACATGCGTGCACACACATGCACATGCACACATAATAAATTAAATTAAAATAAATAAATAAAAAAGTAAACTAACAAACAAATGGAAAATCTTCACAAAACATTACACTCCAAATTGGGGATGTAGCTCAGTGGAAGAGTACTTACCTAGGAAGTATGAAATAATGAGTTCAATCCCCAGCACTGAAAAGGGGGGAAAAAAAAGAGTTCCTAGCATCCATTAATAGAAAAGGAAGTACCTGTCCCTAGAAGCATTGCAGTTGTGGCTGATGAGTCCTATATGTGTTAGGTGGTAGAGAGGACAGAGGCTATATCTATGCTCAGTGTTCTGACTGATGAATAGCTAAATGATTAGTAGTCTAACATTCCTTGGAAGCAGGCAAGCCTGAGAGGACCACCAGTCTAGCACTGCACAGGCCTTGATGGCTCCCAGGATGGGGAGCATGTCAGAGACTAGAAAAACCCTGTCTGGCTCTGAGGCCCTGGGTGGGAATGAACCCAAGACAGACCCTCACATGGTGTCACTTGAGGTCACTGGGCATAGAGTCACTCAGGTGGGCAGAGCAGAGAACCAACCCAAGGTGACCACCAGACCAGCGCCGTGGAGCCTAGACAAGGAGCTGGCCTAGACAACCAGCAGTCGGGCATTGTGCAGGCCTGGGGGGTGGGGGGAGGACGACACCCTGCCCAGCATGACCCCTGCCCAGCACCGTAATTCATAAGCCAGGGCACTCCTGAGATAAACCTGACACTCAGAGAGCCCAGGCACTACTAAGAGGAGCAAGTAAGTGCTGGAGAAATGAAAGAGTAAAATAAAGAGAAGGATGTGGGCACATAAACAGAGGCAGACCTAGAGACTTGAAGGTACCAGATGTGAACAGCTGGTGATGCCACCTGGGACCATGGTGGGGTCCTAGCCTGTCTGCCACTGGAGGGACCATGCCTGGGTTTGTAGCCCTGCAGCAGCAAGGATCTGTTACCACCCTCTTCCCTCATCCCTTGCCATCTATGACAGGCAGAAGAGCTGACCCCAGAGTGGGAGGACTGACCATGTCCCTCACCAACTGCAACACTCAGGAGAGTGGGCCCTGTACGTCACCAGGCAGCAGGGTAGAGCTGGCCTGGGTGGGGGTGAGGAGGTGCTGCTGGTGACCCAGACCCAAAGGCACGAGGGCATGAGGGCAGGAGAGCTGGTGGGCTAAGGAGCTCAGATACTTATCCAGGTATCTTTGAGTCGGCCCTCCTCAACATCTATCCCACGGATGCACTTTTAGAATGCATGAAGGGGCCAATCCTACAGATCCAAAGCTATACAATCTCCATGACACAGGACAACAGGATATCCAACAGAAGTAACAGTAGGGTTCAAGTATCAAATAGAGTAGCAGACGCTAGAGGCCACATACAAGTCATTGCAATGAACATGTGCAAGCAAAGAAGTGTGGACCAAGGGGTATACTGTGGGACACGCTGTGACACACTACAGCTTCCATAATGAGACTTTTTTTTCCTCTGTTGGGGAGGAGAGGTTGCAAGGGTGGTGAGTGGGTATGAGGAGATTGGGATCCATGATGTGAAATTCACTAAGAACCAATAAAAAGTTAAAAACAAAAAAAGGAAAAGAAAGTAAAATCAATTCTTCACTAACCCTCAAAATACAAGCCTCAAAAGGAACATTTAAAACAAGGAGTGATATGATTGCTCATTCCACAGTTATCCTACAAAGTCTTGGTTGATCACTTTGAGTGATCTTTTCCCATCAGAGTTCCCAAAACAGCTCTACTTTTGTGGTTAGACACTGAAAAGTATTTAGGACTCTTAAGAGCTTCCTGAAAAGTAAAAAGAGCTACAGCAATACAGACATGGTCAACATGCAACCCAAATCCAAAATTTCCCCCTAAGACCCCCCCCCAAAGTTTCATTTGGTCATGCTTCCAACACTACATGCAGCCCTTCAGGTTGGTCCTACATACTGCACAAAGTGAGCCAACTCATCTCGCACATGACTCACGCCTATGATGGCTTCCTTACACTACAGGTGAACAGCTGAAAACTGGGCCTACACCAGACACATCCCCACTGGCACCGTGCTTGGTCAAGGAACTGGTCACATGGACATCACAAGGTTCACCTACCACTTTAGTGACTGGATTTTTTTCTTTTTTATTTGGTGTGGGAGTTAACTTGTATAATCTGAGGTTTGAGATTTACACTATAAATGGGTAACAACTGTTCTCGAGACCATTTAAAAACAGTAGCAGTATCTACTGTTTGCAAAGTGTATACACTGCTCTACAGTTTAAAAAGGCCTTGAATGCATAGTTGGTGGTGTTGTGATGGTGGTGGTGTTTAAGAAAGATATGTTTCTTCAAAATAACTTATTTGTCATTCTCAATTCAACATAAAAGTAAATGTCTAGGAATTTATGATAAAAACATGAAAAAGTCTCCACGTATTGGTCTGCTATTTTCAATAATACAGTATCCCCAATGCAAGGGTCTAGAAAGCAAGAACAAAACAGGTAGGGACAGGTTCCAGGGGGCTTTGGATTCCAGGTTAAATCTGAACTTGACCTTGTGGTAAGTGTCCTAGTTTACTTTCTGCTGACCAAACTAACTTGAGAGGAAAAGGTTCATTCCATCTTACAGCTCACGGTCCATCACTACGGGAAGCCGGGACAGGAACTTAACAGAGATTGTGGAGGCACGCTATTTACTGGCTTGCTCATCTTCGACCACCGTCTAAGGCTGACACTATCCACAGTGTACTGGGCCCTCCCACATCAATTAGTGATTGAAAAAAAAATGTTCCACAAACATGCCCACAGGTCAACCTGGTAGAGGCACTTTTTCGATTGAGAGTCCCTCTTCCCAGATGCCCTTAGCTTCTGTCAAGTTGACAATAAAACTAAGCAGCACCGTAGGCTCCCCAGATAGTGTGGCCCTCTGCTTGCTCCCAAGCTCTGGAGATCTGTCTGCAGGATACGTGAGACGTGGGAATGCTGAAAAGCAGAGCCAACATCACCTACAGGAGGACAGATGTCTCAGGACAGTCTGTTAGGAAGGTAGTATCCACCTGGGAGGAGCAACAGAGACTTTCTGACTGAGGCTAAACCATAAACAAAATAAAGTCTCATATTTAAGAAAATGTAAGCAAGGAACCCCAAGCTAATACGCAATTAGAGCCTAAACCACACAGGATAACTGGAAAGACACAAAAATAGCATCCACACTGCAGTGGAAGAACAAGCAGAGACATAGCAGGAAACAAGAAGAGATGGTGAATGCAATCTAAATGTGGACGGCGACTACCAAAGAGGGCCATGCAGACATTTACAAAGCGAGCAGTCAGGAACAGGGCTGGGACTGAGGTGCAAAGGGGTGAGCTCCACGTTGGCATCACATGCTCGGAAGGCGAACATTCCCAAAGAAAGCTGCACCAGTCAAGGGGAACCCGGTCCCCATGCAGACTGGCATGGAGGTCAGAGATGGAGATGCAGGCATTTTTAGTCTCACTGGGGCACCTCAGGAAAGAGGACTGCCAAGGGGAGTAATATGTCTATAGTAAGTAGATGCAGGACTTGATTCTGGAAAGCATGGAACTGATTGGAGGAGTCACCTCACATTATATCCAGGAGGGAAACATCCTAGTAAGGTCTAAGGATAATTCTCTCAACAACAGTTACATTCTCTCTCAAGACTTGCTGCACTGGAAATATCTAAGAAAAAAAAGTTAGTTTTTCAAAAATATTAAACTACTTGCATTTTTAAAACTTTCTTAAATCATATAGCATATGTGTTCATGTGTGTGAAGGCATCACAGGTCAAAGGGACAAATCCTGAGTATTCTCTTTCCTTCTGCTGGATCCTGGAGAGCCTTAACATACTAAGCTATCTTGCTGGCCTGCTTGCATATTCTTTACCTTGTCAGGTCTAAATCCCCCAGTGAGAGGAAAAAGTAGTATTTGTCCCTAGTTTGTAAACATTAAGAGGTCAGAAGAAGAGCTGGGCAGTGGGGGTGCACGCCTTTAATCCCAGTCCTTGGGAGGCAGAGGCAGACGGATTTCTGAGTTCGAGGCCAGCCTCATCTACAAAGTGAGTTCCAGGACAGCCAGGGCTACACAGAGAAACCCTGTCTTGGAAAAAAAAAAAAAAAGATGTCAGAAGAAATGCTACCTACATCCCCTCACACACCACCACCACCACAAACAGCTATGTGTAGTCCTGTGATCCCGTCATTCTGTATGCTGAGGTAGGGTTCTGCTAAATAACACAGGGCTATATGCAAACAGTATTTCCATGTCTTCTAACATAATTACACATCTAAATTTACTCCCAAGAGCCTTCCTTTTCAAAACTTCTACTTGTGTATCTTAAAGTCAACACTTGCTGAATTACGGCAAAGTCTTTAAGTCAGAAAATCAATCTGAATGTCATTTTTATGCTTAATATACATCATCTGAATAATGTCTTGAAAAATATACAGGATTCATGCTGAAGTATATACAGGTTTGGGGAAATCTCACAGTCCTTTTCAAATTTTGAGTGCATCATTTAAATTTCCCATGAGAGCTTAATAGTTTTAGAAAAACTACATGTAAGTACATATAAAATATGTAGGTTTTACCAATTTCCAGGTGGGCTGCCCACAGCAATCAAGCTAACATTTCCAGTTAACTTTACACATTTCAGACTAGCTGTGCCAAGAAATAATTCAGCTTTTTCAAAGCAAAGCCTAATATGTAGGTTTTTTTTCACCAAAATAGCTGAAAAATATAGATTCAATGAAACTTCTTTTTACATGTTCTAATGGGGCTAGTAAATGAGAACACAGTATAAATAGGACATGAACCAAGATGCCATTAATAAATACTACACAGAATTAAGGGGAAAAAAACACATGCTTTTATCATTGCAATTACCAGGTTTACTATATACAATGACTCTAATGCATGCTTCAAGGAGGTGGCGTAGAAAAGGAAAAGCACTCCTTTATTGCACTGAAATTGTTTAGATATTCCTGTAATGAAGAAAAACCACTCATTACCAAATATGGCTCCAATAGCACAATTTTTTCACATATTGTATTTAATGGTGCATTCTCAATATTATATCACAGCCTAAATAAACAAACAAGCAGATAAGAACCACAACCCATACGACCTTAACTTAGAATAATTACAAATAAAGAAAGATTAGGAGGCATATTCTCTCAACCAGCAGAAAGACTTTAATGACATGTTTTCCAGGAAGATGCATTAAAGTAAGCATTTCAAAAGTAAGCCTTCTTTCCTTAGGACAAGCTTCGGGGCACAACCCCACCTGGTTCTTTTGGGGGTTTTTTGCTTACTTGTTTTAAAAAAGGAGAAAAAAAGTAGAGTTTAGAAAAGTACAGTTTAGCCAATCTTCAAGGAGTTGCTTCAAGTCTCATTTTCTCAAAGAGTTATTTCTGTGCTATTCAGCATAACAGACCAAATGATTAGATTATGCATCAGTGTTATGCAAATTTATTTAAATTTTATAATTTAATTTGCATGCTAGGACTGCTGATTCCGTGTCATGAAAACGTCGTAATCTCCAGGCTTTCTCACACTGCCACGTTTCTTCCCATAAACGGATGCCAATGTCCAACTATGGAAAGTTACTCTAGAACCACAAAAGCAAAAGCTGGAAGAAATCTGGATGGGAAGACAATCCCTTCTTCAGTTCTTTGAGACACGGCAGCTGCTTCTGTGATTCAACCACCCAACAAAGGGAGTTTCATTTAATGAGGTAGTTTAGAATCATACGATTTTGTCCCTCCTAATGGCAATGTCTGGTGACTTCACAGCTTGTCACAACTGAAGGAGGGACCAATGGCACCTTGTGAGGTGGGGGAGCTGCTAAGCATTCCACCATGAACAAGAGTGACACTCCCACAAAGACTAATCCAGGCCAAATAACAGCCGTAGAGTAGCTGAGGAACATTTTATTGTAACTCAATATGCAATCCCTACCAACAGACTCTGTAGTTTTCCCTGACCTGCTCTAAGAAAATCAACTTTTATAGCTCTAACTAAAAATTTCTAACTTCAAAAGGCATGCACTAGGACATGACACTGTAACTGCTAATAGACAGCATACAAATTATGAAGCAGGAGCAGCAGTCCTGCTCAGCAGGTGACATCCCCTTTGCATCCGGATTCCCTGTAGATGCTCTCTGCATGGAGTATGACATAGCCCCTCAAGGTCCACATACACTTTCACTATGGAGTTTTCTAGTGAAAGCTGCATATTTGCTGTTGGGTTTTTCCCCCTTTACATATATTAAAACTAACATGGAAATAGAAGACATGAAAACAGCAAATAACCCACAGTGCTCTCCACTCTGGAAACTGATTTAACAGACCCCTGAAAGGTGTCTAAGTCAGATCTAAAGTTGAAAATAGATCAGCATTCCAGGGGGGGAAAAAGTCCCATGAATAAGTAAATAGCCAATGTAAAATAATCATCAAAAGAACCTGTGTGCAGATATGTGTGAGCTACAGACACCACAGAGAAAACAGGGAGGTTACTTCTTAGGTAGCTGAAACAAAAAAATGTATAGTCAGACACTATGAAAAGAGATTTTCCAGTTTTCACATCTTAAATAATTGCAGAATTCTAAAATTCATCATAGAGAAAAAAAACTTCCGAAATTTAAATGAAAAGAAATGCCAGACTTTAGAAGTCTTACAAATCAATGTGGGGATTGATGGCCCATCCACATATCAGACGGCCATTAAACATCAAATTGAAGAAATACACACAACAACAGCATAATGGAAGGCAAGCTACATCAATACACACAACATATCAATGCTCTATAAACTATTATACAAAGTGGATGCTTCCATAAATAAATATATGTGAATAGAGAAATACAAGCAGGCACACCATGAGGGACTAATGACAATCTGCTACAATGTTAACAATGGCTATCTGAGGAGGCGGAAGTTTAATGTCCTGTTTCTATTCCTTCTTTGTGCTTTTCTGTTTTCCAACTGTCTTGCAGGGAGACTATTCTGCTGTTTTGTGCTTACTGAGCTAATGGATTATTACAAAGTTACACCTTATTATCTGAAGCACTGCATAGAAAATTAAAAAAAAAAAACCCTCAAACCTCAATGAAGCCAACTCTTCTATCAACAAACAGAAAACATTCATTGAGCATTATCATTATATCCCTGGTTCTAAGAACTTTTTAAATGCATCGATGGCTTTAAAGGGGTGGGGGGTGGGGGGACGGAGGGAGGGTCGAGCCCTGAAATAACACCAAATGCAGCTGAGTGTTGCTTCCCACAATGGATTTACAGCTCTATTCCCATGGTTTGAAATAAAGGGGGCTTATTAAATGATCGCTGAAGGTCTTCAAAGCTATGCTGAGATTTCTCATGAAAAGGAATTTTTACCAAATAAAGTGTTTGTAAGAAAGCTTGGAGGGTGGCAGCTGCTGGTAATCTCAAAAACAGAACTCTACGGAAAAAAAGAAAACAACATGATAATGTCTCTCAGTTCCTCCTCTCAATATCTGGATGCAAACTTCTAAAACCTCTTTTCTAATACCACCATGGGCAGAATGATCAAACTGTAGTCTATGCTATTGTAGGTAAAAAGAACCATTGGGAGGTTGTCTTTGCTGTGTATATTACTTTATAGAATAACCCTGAAGCAAACAAAAAAACTTTGAGATACATTTTAGTCATGTTCTTCTGGGGACATTTTGTACTAGAAACAAACGTTCCCGGGTATGATTAAAGGGTCCTAAGGGCAAAGCACTGGATTTCGGCAAAAGGCAGTTGACGTGTCAAATACACCCAAATCCTCAATACGTTTAACATGGGGATTGGGGGTTAACCCCATTTCTCTAGGTGCAAATTCCAGCTGGGTAGTAAGGGGCAATGGGGCTTCCCGGCTATCTGTGGGATTCTTTCCCCAGCTTGAGGCTAGACCTAACGGAACCAGGCCATGGGCCGGTGCTTCACGCGTGGATCGTGGAAGAACGCTGACCTGTTAGGTGTATTTCGTGTCTCACTTGTCACCCTCGGAGACATAGTCGATGGCTCTTTTGACTAACCCAAACCAGTCATATGTATGTTAGTGCACACCTGTGACGCAAGCACATATGCACCAAGTGGGTCGATGGGGACACTCGGGAGCCCACTGCCAGGTTTAGAGCACACGGAAACTATACGGGGAAACACAAAGGCTCGAGGAACAGAACCAAGTCGAGGATGCGGATGCGCTCAGACACTCAGCCGGGACACAAAAGAGCAGAGATCAGCGCAGCCCTGCGGATGGGGACCGCCCGGGGCCCACGTGCGCTCCCCGCCGACCCCGCAGCCGCGCACCCCGGGTCCGCCGCGCCGCCACAAAACGGACCCAAAACTTGGCCGCGGGGACGTAAGAGCCGCCGGGCGGGAGCCTTCGCGCCGCCTCTCGTCGGCGCCCGCCAGCGCTAGCCACCGGTTCCCGGCGATTCGGAGGAAGCTCGAAGGGGGCGCGTCAGCCCGCCCCGCAGACCCCTCAGCGCCCGGCCCGGTCGCCCCGGCCGCGGTGGCCACACTCCTCACTGACACCAAGAGACATTCCCCCGAGGCCCGCCCGTCCGCCCCGGCTCCGCCGCTCCTCACCAGAGCGCGACGTGCCAACGCTTCAGCGAGCCCAGAGCCGCAGCCGCCGCCGACGCTCTAGCGCCCGCGGCCGCGCCGCCGCCATCTTGGCATCGGCCGGAAGTGACGTCGGCACGGCGCCCGCAATCCCGACCCCGACCCCGCGCGTAGCTCGTGGCCTGCGACCCCGAGGAGCTTAACACGACGGTCGGGCGTGACCCTGGCCCACTGTGTCGCCCTCTCTGTCAATCACTGGTTCACCCACAGCGTTACCTCGAAGGGAAGTCCGAGTCGCCATTGCCGGGCCAGCCTGACCGCTATAGAGTTATGGCTGAGAACCTCATAGTTCTTCAGAGAATCCACCTCCCATTAGACGATCAGGGCCGACGGACACGGTGGCTCACACTTTAATCCCCAAACTCGAGGCAGAAACAGGCAGATCTCTTTTAAGTTTGAAGCCAGCCAGAGCTACATAGTGAGTTCCAGGACAGGCAGGACCACACCCTGAGACCTTGTTTCAAACAATACAAGAGCAAAATCCACTCTGAAGGCTACTCACTATACCTCTGTCAGGCAAATAGACCGTTTAAATTGTGTGCAAAGGACCAGAATAGACACCACACACACACACACACACACACACACACACAATGAAACTTCAGCAAAGCAGATGCAACTGAGGGCTGTAGTCAACCATTACCAGGAGGCATTTGCTAACTACTAGCCATGGGCCTAGGTCAGTGCTAGGCTCTGTGGTGCCAAGCAAGGCCTTCATCTTCCCCTTGGGAACTGAGTCACTATTTACAAACAAATGAGCTAGAGATGGGTTGGCTCGAAGTCACTTCTGACATCCCAGAAAAGAGGTTTGAAGGGAACGCAGTTGCCAATCAATCTGAAGTTATGGAGCGATGAAAATTACAGTTGTCACATCTAGATGCCACCTGAAGCCATGAGTACTTCAAAATAAAGCTATCCCCTGAAAAGAAGAAAAATCTAAATGTAGTGAGCCCTATTAGTCCTCTGTGAAAAGGATCTAAAGAATAAATAATATATTATGTTCAAATGTGTCTCCAAAACTTTGGAAAGACCAAACAAGTTCATCAAATTGTTTAGAAAGCGTGTCGATCAGCATGGATTGTGGTATACTCTGTAAAGGGTTGGTGATATACTGATCATCACATCAGCGTTGTTGAAAGGTGAGGACAATGTCAAGTGTTGTCAAGGTCTGGATCACCACAGAGCCCATGGAGAAAAGAAATAAAACCTCAAATGTTTGCTTATGTCTCTCACTATTCGAGGAAGAGTCACTAGAATGTCACTAGAATATAGACTATTATGATACAGGCTGCTATTGGAATTTGCACTCTTTACTTGATTAATGACTTACAACTAAGTACATGCAACAAAATCATCTGAGGAAGTGTGGGACAAAAAGGGAGATCACCATCTATCTCATCTACCACCAAACTGACACAGTCATCGTTTTAAAAGAAAATCTATATGCCACCTGGCATCCAAGAGAATGAAAAAGAAAAAAATAAGGGACAGTCAAAGCAAAAATGACATGGTAAAACCAGAGAGCACCATTCCAAGAAATCAGTGGCTGTTCCTCCTGTCTTTAATCTGAAATGACAATGCCCTTTCCCCTGGGGCGACTGTTTCAGATTTGATGTCTTAAAACAACAGAAATTTAATCTCCTGCAATTGTAGAGAGCTGGAGTCCAAAATCAGTATCAGTAAGCTAAAGTTAAGGTGTCAGTAGGACCACACTTCCTCTGAGGCCTCTAGGGGAGACTGTTTCCTTCTTCCAGCTTCTGGTGACTGCCAACATTCCTTGGCTTGTCACTATGCCACCCAACTCTTCAAGGCCAACATTTTCACGCTCCTTTGTAGGTAGTGAAATTTCCTTCTGTTCTTTCTTAATATGTTCACTTGCACTGAAGATACCCAGCTAAACCACAGTTGATCTCTTCATTGCTTAGTCATATCAACAGAAGTTCTGTATGAGGTAATGCTTGAAAATTCAAGGAATTTAGTTGAGGTCAGGTGCTTAGGAATGATTATTTAGCCTACCACACTGAGTGTATCTTTGGTTACTCTAAATACCACCTCTAACCAGACATTGTGTACTTTTAATCTGTGTATTTTGTTTGGACATGTTTCAGTTCTCTAAACTGTGATACTTCCCAGACTGAATGATACACTTTATAGTTCATCTGTTTAATTAAAAAAGACAAAGGCTTCCGAGATTACAATGTCATTTCATCACTGATGATTAGCTGTGTGGTATACTAAATACTGTTGGTTTCCTTCTTTGAAATGATAAAATGCCTTATTAATGAAGGAGGGCAGGAATTGAGATGCTTTAATCAGAACTCATGGTCTGTCTATTAGGAGCTGGAAGTATACAACACACTCACTATCATGAATGGAACTCCATGCTGCACAAGTTGCCTGGTTCAGCTCTGGTCACTTTTGTGCATTAACGTGGCACATGCTACACTCAAAACCCAGAGCAATGTCTAAGCACTAAATAGATCATTTTCATAGGGGGAAAATGGCATTTCCCTGACTCTCAAAATGAATAAAGCAGTTATGTATAGCCCAGACACTGTATTTTTTTTAAATGTGGTTGTAATTAAAACCACAGCAATTTCTATAGAATTGTCCCTTAAGGGATTAAAAACTTTATAGCTAGGACCAAAGACTTTAAACTACAATATCAGTGACAACGTAAATGGACTTAAGACTCCCTGAATGACAACACCTGTTCCCTACTAGGTTCTGTTCTAGACATTGTACATGGATTGTGTCCCGTTCATCATAGCTGTGTGTGGGGAGCTCATGTATAGCTGTGGGAACTAAGGCCAATGTGGATGAAGTCGTTGCCCAGCTAAGAAATGAAACCAGATTTTTAACTTGGACAGTTCAGCTCCATAGGAAGCAACCACCTCATCCTTGGTGCACATACATGCATAGACGCACACACACACTTGAGAGCTAGACTAGACCAGTAGTCATTGTGGGCAACTGTGTGTGTGTGTGTGTGTGTGTGTGTGTGTGTGTGTGTGTGTGTACGTGCACAAGCACACATACAGGTTCTCAAGCATAATTTCTAAGGTAAATATTGTCTTGATGACCAGTCCAATTGCAAGTATCAACTGTCAACAGGTTCAAGATCACCACACTTCCTCTACAATATTCAGAACGTGGAGTAGGTAAGAGAAGTAAGCGTGTGTGTGTGTGTGTGTGTGTGTGTGTGTGTGTGTGTGTCTGTCTGTCTGTCTGTCTGTCTGTCTGTCTATGCATAAAGAGTGCTAGGACGGATGATGTAAGCCTACAATCATATCTATATGGGAGGCCAAAGCAGGAAGATCCTGAGTTCAAGGTTGTCTTAGGCTACAAGGTAAGTACAAGGATGGACCAGGCGATCTAGTGAGCCCTTCCTAGTGAGTGTACTGCCCTAGATTCAATCCCTGGCATGTCAAAGTATAAAACAGTATCTGCATTAAAAGACCATGAGCATCCTAAATGCTCTCCCTGAACTGTCCAGCAACAATGGCTTTGCAAAGAACAAAAGTGGTCCCAGGATCTGAGGAAACTGTCTCATCACCTTGCCTGTTCAGGTAGTGAATGCACTGCTCTCCTGAAAAACAGCAAAATGAAACGAAAACAGAATCTCTTCTCTTGTGGACATGAACTATTTTTCAACAAGCAGTAGCGTCTCCTTGGTTTTGGTGACTTTGCCATTCTCGTCCTCCCCTCTGCCACATCATTTACTCAAGCAAGAATGACATCTTACACGATCATGCGAGCCACCAAAAGAAGCGAAGCTTATCTTCTGGATGCTTCTTAGTTAGAATGAATGAGCTTCAAAGCTAGACGTTCTGGGAACAGAGGATGCATCTTGCTACAAGCTCCATGGTCTCTTAAAAAAACTGCTGCAGCCTCACCATGGAGCTGCTGCTCACAGTGGCGAAGATGAACAGTGGGCAGAGGGATGGAAGTCATCTGTACCGAGCACCAGCCCTGCTCTGACACTGTGTCCGCCTGGCCACAGCATTGACAGCTGCCAGTTACAGAAGAGACTGAAGCTAAGATCCACTGTTGACAGACAGCTAGTGACAATCCGCAGGCAGAGTTGAGGACCTGTGTGGTGTCAAAGTCCAGAGTGTGTCCAATGCTCGCGATGCTTCTCGTCATGAACGTACGCCAGGGCACTGGAGACCAAGACACAGCTCTGCAAGAAATGTGGAGTCGAGGCTAGAGGACTGGACCTAGCAGCTTACAGCAGGCAGGGCTTAGAACCGCACCCTCCTGCCAATTGCCGTGCTCCTTGAGAGCTGACTTCTAGGGGAGGGTGTCTTTTACATGTGTGGGTATGTAGTGTGTTATGTGGTTTGCATGTGTGGGTGCACATATGTGCGTGTGGAGGTCAGAGGCTGGCTGGCATCGGGTGTCTTTCTTGTTTGTTCTCCATTTTGTTTACTAAGAGTCTCTCACTGAACTTGAAGCTAGTATTCAGCTAGAACTATTCAGCTAGTTTAGCTAGCAGCCAGCCTTAGGATCCCCTGTCTCAGCCTCCAGGGTACTGGGATTTTTGGTGGACTGCTACAGTCACCCACCACTTACATACCTGCTAGGGATCCAAATGCTAATCCTCCCTCTTCTGTAAGTACTTTATCAATTCAGCCAGCCTCCTGCCTGCTACGGGTGTCTTACTTTGTTTTGCTTTGCTTTTCTGTTTTGTGCTGTTTTGTTCTGAGACAGTTTCCTACTGCCTAGGCCGGCCTCAACCTTACTAAGTGCCTGGAGATGACCTAAACTACCACTCCTGCCTCTGTCTCTAGAATTATAGGCACGTCCACCACACCCAAACTCACAGGCAGCCCCCACCACCACCAAAAAACATCACTTTTTATGAAGAAGAATGACCAAGTCAGCTCAGTCAACAGGGTCTCCAGCCCAGGAATGAGGTTTAAAAAGAAAAAAGACAGACAACATTGTAGCATGACCACAGTCAGTTCTGAGGATGAGACAGGTTTAATTTTTTTCCAACCCACTTTTATAGCATTTATGTTACATGCAGGTATTAAGGGCAAGTAGTACAATGAGGAATCAAGCAAGACAATAGTCAAGGAACAAGCAAGACAAGAAACACAAAGCCCCGTGATCACTCCGGTGATCGCTGCTTCTAAGGACGATCAGGATGTTTGAGCCTACTTCCTTGTCCTAGCCTAAAGTCGTAATCGTGACTGCAGTCTGCTTCTTTGTCCCACCTTAATGTCACATTCCTGCCTGGACTTACTTTTTTGTCATGCCCAATGTCAGATTCCTGACAAGCGGCCCATTTCCTTGTCCTTGGCCAATGTCAGACTCCTGCCAAGGGGCACCCCAAAAGGCTCTCCACAGAAGGGAAGGAGGACTAGAGAGATGGCCCCGTGTTTAAGGGCACTGTCTTTTCTTTCAAAGACCAGAGTTCAATTCCCAGCACAAACGCAGCAGCTCACAATAACTCCAATCCCAGGGAATCTGATGCCCTCTTGCGGCTTCTGCAGATACCAGGCATGAACCCAGTGCAGGCAAAACACCTATACACATAAATAATAAAAAATATATTTTTTTAAAAAAAACTAAGAAGAACAAGTCCAACATGATAAAATAAGAGTTCTAGCAAGAATAACCTTTTTTTTTATCCCACATGAAGCCAGATGTCAGATTCTTCGTTTCTCCTTTGCAGCCTTTGAGCCAAACACGTTAATGAATGAGTTAAGAGGCCCAGCCATTTCTCACACAGCTGCCCCAAGTAGCTTTCTTCCCTTCTTTCTCAGAAGCTGCAGTGTGCAGAGCTCAAAGGCCTTCAGAGTTTGCTCCCAAGAACACAAAGGGAAGGTTCCATCTCCTCCTCCATCGCAGAATTAATTCACTAACACACCACCACCACGACAGCATGAATAAAACATCCCCCGCTGATAACAAAGACGAAGTGAAATGTTTTCAGCGGGAAACGGCAGCAGTGTGGGAGGAAGCAGAAGATAAATCAGGTGCACAAATCCGCAGGCCACACCGAGGTGGCCACACGGGGAGGTCAGTTTTCTTCCTAGGTATGGAAGCTGTGCTTTCTGCTTATGAGGGGTAACTGCAGACAGGATGACCTGTCCTCTACCTACTGGTCGTACTTATACACATCTTCGGCATAAACCATCTCTACACAGGGCGCCACTGCTACAGACATGCTGTCAGCTGTCTCTAGAGCCCAACGCTTGGGAAATGCATGGCTGTTTTTGTTTTGCTGTTTTTTGTTTCTTGCTGTTTTTCTGAGTATCCCATTACAATTTCTTTCTTTCTTTTTTTTTTTTTTTTTTTTTTTTTTGTTTTGTTTTTCAAGACAGGGTTTCTCTGTGTAGCCCTGACTGTCTGGAACTCACTCTGTAGACCAGACTGGCCTCGAACTCAGAAATCCTCCTGCCTCTGCCTCCCAAGTGCTGGGATTAAAGGCATGCACCACCACTGCCCGGCTCCCGTTACAATTTCTATTCTCCATCCATAGTTTGCCTTTCTTACTTAGAAGCCAGCGAAATCTTCCTTAGTGTTATGGCTTTTGTAGACAATACAATATGACAAAGTTGCTGAGTTAAAGCTATACATAGTCGTTCTCTCACCATTCTGTAGGCATGGCTAGAGCTAGGTCCTTTTGAGGGTTCAGAGGGATAACCTGTTACATGACTCTCTCCAAATCCTGGGTTTGCCTCTGTACTTCTCAGCATGTAGACCACATCACTTCAGAGCCTCTGCCTTCACAAAGGCCTCTCTGAAAGAATACCAGCCACTGTATTTGTGGTTCACCCTAGATGAGGATGCTCTCAACGAGTTGCATCTGCAAAGAGACTATTGAAAAATCACATTCCGAGGCCACCGAGTATATGAATGTTGGAAGACACTTTCTAACCCAGAAACAGAGCCCATGTGTGTCATTTCTTCTTTCTGTGATCTCATTACAACCTGAATCGGCAACTACCTGTGTGCTGCCTGTCTGCCGCGGTGCAATTCCTGTACATGTGTGTCTTATACCCCAAAGGTATCTTAAGTCCACGAGACAGAAAAAAAAAATCACATCACATCTTTATTGTGTTTGAGTGACAGGCACATGTCTTCTTCACAGATACTGTTGAATGATAAACACAGTGCTCTGTTTTGTCTTTTTTCTTGTTTTTTTGGTTTTTTGAGACAGGGTTTCTCTGTGTAGCCCTGGCTGTCTTGGAACTCATTCTGTAGACCAGGCTGGCCTCGAACTCAGAAATCCGCCTGCCTCTGCCTCCCAAGTGCTGGGATTAAAGATGTGCACCACCACTGCCCGGCCTGTTTTGTCATTTCAAATGGGATTTCTAGAATAGAAAAATTAGCCACAGCCACAGCTGGGATGGAACTCAGTTGTAGAGTGCTGGGTTAGCTAGTCCTCTGCACTGGGTAGAATATGCCTTAAATTTTTGGTGTTTTTTTTTTTTCCATCCTTCACACTACCCGAAGGATTGAAGCTCTGATTTCCTTATAAGGATTCTTGGGACTACCCACAGAAATATAAATTCTTTGTCAGCCACAAAGGTCATTTCAACTATATAAGGCAACTGTGCAGGTGTTGTAGACAAGGCAGCGCCTGTCAGGGCCGAGACACCAGAGCAGGGATGCGTAGACACTGACACCAGCCCCTGTGGGCCAGTGACCAACTTTCATTGTGATGCTGGGTGAGACTTCTAAACTTCAGCGGACATTTTGCATGAGCAACAGCAGTGTCATCATTGACTAGAGAGCAGGTCAGACAGGCCAGGGAGGCTGCTAAACAAGCATTCTAGTTGGTACAGAAAAATATCTTCCTTATCACAGGGATGTCTGGTTGCAACAGTTGCAACCACAACTGTTGGAAAAGCCGTGCTGGATAACGACATTTGATTTTCCAGCCTCACCTTGAGATGTTTCTACTCGACTGGAATCTGGAGCCCAGACTCATTCAAAAAAAAAAAAAAGAATATTGTCCATTTTTTATTATTTTTCCCATCTTAAGAGCTCTTTGCATTTTGTATGTTTGTTTGTTTGTTTTTCTTTTTTCTTTTTTTTTAGAGATTTATTTATTTTATGTAAGTACACTGTAGCTGTCTTCAGACACTCCAGAGGAGGGTGTCAGATCTCGTTACAGATGGTTTCGAGCCACCATGTGGTTGTTGGGATTTGAACTCAGAACCTTCGAAAGAGCAGTCAGTGCTCTTCACCACTGAGCCATCTCTCCAACCCTTGTTTGTTTTTCTTAATCCCTCCCTGTGGCGATTTGAATAAGAAACATCTTCCTTGGTTCTGTGTATTTAAAAACTTGGTATGCCTAAAGGCTGGTCTTCAATAGCAACAGAAACAACAGAAAGCCAACATACACGTGGAAGCTGAACAACGTCCTACTCAATGGTAACTTGGTCAAGGAAGAAATAAAGAAAGAAATTAAAGACTTTTTAGAATATAATGAAAATGAAGACACAACATACCCAAATTTATGGGACACAATGAAAGCAGTGCTAAGAGGAAAACTCATAGCTCTGAGAGCCTCCAAGAAGAAACTGGAGAGAGCATCCACTAGCAGCTTAAGTGCACAGCTGATGGCTCTGGAACAAAAAGAAGCAAATACACTGAAGAGAAGCAGACTTCAGGAAATCATCAAACTCAGGGCTGAAATCAACCAAGTAGAAACAAAAAGAACTATACAAAGAATCAACAAAACTAAGAGATGGTTCTTTGAGAAAATCAACAAGATAGATAAATCCTTAGCCAGACTAACCAGGGGGCACAGAGACAGTATCCAAATTAACAAAATCAGAAATGAAAAGGGAGATATAACAACAGAAACTGAGGAAATTAAAAAAAAAAATCATCAGATCCTACTACAAAAGTCCGTATTCAATACAACTGGAAAATCTGGAGGAAAGGGACAGTTTTCTAGACAGATACCAAATACCAAAGATAAATCAGAATCAGATAGACCATCTAAACAGTCCCATAACCCCTAAAGAAATAGAAGCAGTCATTGAAAGTCTCCCAACCAAAAAAGGCCCAAGACCAGATGGGGTTAGTGCAGAATTCTATCAGACCTTCATAGACGACCTAATACTCTTCAAACTATTCCACAAAATAGAAACAAAAGGACCACTACCCAGTTCATTCTATTAAGTCAGTTATGCTGCGTATTCTCTCTTGGAGATGGAACAGTTTGTCTAATCAGGAACTTGTCACAATTTCCTTTCATAGAGGTCTTCGTAAGAGATGGTTTTTTCTACTTCCATCATGTTTAGTGTCCCAAATAGATTTTAAAAACTGATTTGAGTGCATATCACTTTTAGCTTCAGGAGATATCATGTATATTTAAGAGGCATTTAACTATTTTAAATTATTTTGATGACCTAAAAAATTGATCCATACTGAGTTTATATTTTAAAATAAATTTTATTAGTTTAATAAATAAATGAGTAAATAAATAAATAAAAACTTGGTCCACAATTAGTGGCACTGCCTGGGGAGCTTTAGGAGGTGCATTCTTGCTGGAGGAAGTGTGTCTCTGGGAAAAGGCTTTGAGGTTAAAGGCCTTGTGCCAAGGCTAGTTTACCTCTCTCTGCTTCCCGTCTGGGCTTGAGAATGTGAGTCCACAGCTTCCTGCCCCTGCTGCTTGCTGCTATGTCTCCTGTCCTGGCAGACTCCTTCCTATCCTTCAGAAATCATATGCTCAAACCTTTTCTCCACTAAGTTGCTCCTTTGTCTCCCTTCATGAAATACTAATACCACAAATATGTTTGCTTGTATACTGTACAAAAGTCTATATATTGAATACTCTAGAATAAGCTAATCTTGTATGTAAGACGACAAGAGCTTTTGGGAGAACACCTGCAGGGACCAAGGGTGTGGGGTCAGTGTGAAGAGTACCTGATTAGCATGCATGAGACCTTGGGTTTAACTCCAGCAAGGAAAAAAACATAGTGGTATGAGGCTGACAGGGAGGTGCTTGCTACTAAGTAATCTCAGCTACTAAGGAGGTTGACCCAGCCTAGGCAACATAGTGAGACTTTTCTTCTTTTAAAATATGGTAGCTGTGCAGTGGTGGCGCACGCCTTTAATCCCAGCACTTGGGAGGCAGAGGCAGGTGGATTTCTGAGTTTGAGGCCAGCCTGGTCTACAGAGTGAGTTCCAGGACAGCCAGGGCTATACAGAGAAACCCTGTCTCAAAAGATGAAAAAAAATAGTATATAGGGGACAAGTGAGGTGTTTGTAGGGGGAAGGATGGGAGAGTACAGGAGAGAAGACAGATAATAATACTAGGGATGTTTGAAAAGAGCATCTAGAAACATAGTGTTTTTTTTAAAGCCACATGTATGTGGGGTGTGTGTGTGTGTGTGTGTGTGTGTGTGTGTGTGTGTGTCCAATAAGAGTTACATCTGAAACCATAGGTTGTTAAACCAAAAGCCCTGGGCTTCTTAAATTGTTAGTCAGGTGTGTCCTTGAGACCCTCCCTCTTTAACAATATAGGCTACTGTTCTCGCTCTTGTTTTTTTTTTAATTTATTTATTTTATGTATATGAGCACACTGTTGCTGACACAGCAGAAAAGAGCATCAGATCCCATTACAGATGGTTGCTAGGAATTGAACTCACGACCTCTTCAGTACTCTTAACCCCGAGCCATCTCTCCGGCCCCCCTTGCTCTTAGTTTTAAAGGTAAAACTCTTATTACTGAGGACATCACAACCAGTCATGGAGGACTCTGGCTGATACTGACCAAGAAGCTTCCTTGCTTCTAGAGAGATTTTATAGCACCCAAGAGTGTCATACAGCCTCTGGGTAGGAGAGGAATTAATGTTCTTACCCGCTGAGAGTTCCCTGTGCTCCAATGACTGCCTGGCAATGTGTAACCATGATGCAATAGTGGTGTAAATGTTATGGGGATAACCAGTCACTCTCTCGTTGGCTTTAAAGCCTGATACGTAGGAAGGAACACGTTTGTACTGTAAATCTGGCCAAGAACCCATAGCCAGGGAAATAATAGGACCCAGGGGTAAAACACCTACTAGTATTTTGCTAAACAGACATATTATCAAACTGTTCTCTAAATTCCTATCTCTCTACCCATAGATCACTGCCACTCTCAGAACTCATCAGAGAAGTTTCTTTGTGCAGTGGACAGCACCTAATGCAGACTCAACTAAAGTACAGGAAGTACACGTCACTGGAGCGCTCCATCAGAAATGGAGCATTTACATCACACCCCCTCCCCTTGAAGTTCACAGACATTTGTAGATGAGGGTATGGAAAGACTGTAAGAGACAGAGATGGCTCAGCAGATAAAAGCACTAACTGCTCTTCCAGAGGTCCTGAGATCAATTCCCAGCAACCACATGGTGGCTCACAACCATCTGTAATGGGATCTGATGCCCTCTTCTGGTGTGTCTGAAGACAGCAACAGTGTACTCACATACATAAAACAAATAAATATTTAAAGAGAGATAGAGGAAGAGAGAGAGAGATTGAGAAGGGCTAGAATGCCAGGCAGTGGTGGCAGAGGCAGGTGGATTTCTGAGTTCGAGGCCAGCCTGGTCTACAGAGTGAGTTCCAGGACAGCCAGGGTATACAGAGAAACCCTGTCTTGAAAAAAAAATGAGAGAGAGAGAGAGAGAGAGAGAGAGAGAGAGAGAGAGAGACTAGAGTAAAACAGCATCTTAAAGATATAACAGTACTGCTGCACTCACGAAGTCGTCATATCGTGGCTGCCTGCACAAGACCTACACAAGATCAGGCACAGTCACCACTCCAGCATTCCAGTATGGAGAGACAAGAGGGACAAGAAGGACAAGAGGCTCAGGAGCTCCCAGCATAGCTAAGGAGTCATTGACAGTTGAAGTTGAGAGGAATAGTCCGTTTTCTTTAGGGGCGTGGGTCCTGGTAGGTCAACCAGGCTCCAATGGATGATATCACATGCCTGAGTATACGAGCATCACAGATTAGACTTTGTGGATTATGTTTTTAGAGGGGCATGAAGTTTGGAGGGGGCGTGAGGTATACCTGAGATGATTTGGGGAGCGGAATACAGAGTAAATACGATCAAGATATATTGTATGTGTGTATGAATTTATGGGAAAAGAATAAAGACACTATAATTTTAAAAATAGCAAAATTAAAAAATGTCACAAAGTGTATTTAACTTAAAATTTACTACCAAAAGTGTGTTTAAGTATGCAATCCAGGGACATCAGGGACATTTGTCGTTTAACTCTTACGGTCATCCAGCTCTAGAAATGTTCTCATTTTATACAAGTGATACCCTGCACTCGTGAAGTGAGAGTTCCCAGGTCCCTCTGCCAGACCATGGCAACCACAGTTCTGCTTCCTGCCTCTTTAAATCTGAGAGTCCCAGTCATCTCTGAGCATCTGTCTTTTGAGACAGTCTCAATGAGTTGGATACATGAGAGTATCACCATTTTGATTATCTAAATTGTATCCTCTTACCTGGTTACTTTTAAGGCTGAGCACATCCAAGCGAACTTGTTCTCTGAACTAAGGAAGGACTGTGTTCAGCAAACCTGACATGGCAAAGGAGCCTCTTCTGAGAAGACTGAGGCTTCATGGCCCGGTACTGTGATGACTGGATCTTAAAATGGTCCCTCACTCACGGTGCACGAAGACTGGAGAGAGATAGCCCCTATCCAGAGGTGTCTCATGCAGAGAAAAAGTCGCGGCAGGCACGACAAGGGAAGACCTGGGCGCACAGAACACCGTCTACTCATTCCTCTCCAGGAGCAGCTGTCAAAACAAACGGGCAAGATTGACAGCTCATTAGCATCCTTTCAGCTCAGTCCGAGCGGATTGGGACGACTTTCCAGCAGACAGAGCAAAGAAGTGGAAACAGCAGCCCTGGGCCAGGAGACTCAAACTTCACGCCTCCTGACATGGTTAACATTAACATAAGCATGTCAATGGACGGGGTCTTTATTCACCAGGGGCTTGTCGTCACAAGTCACAAATCCTCAACTGCTTCTTATAATTGACTGTGATGAAATATTACAACTGTCCTCAGAGGAGGGCCAACAAACATTTTAGCAGGAAAAGTTGTCTTTTGTGTGAGATTTACAAATAGTGCTTAAATGTAAAATGAGTTCCATGTTCATAAAATATTTATTTTTGCCTTTGAAAGCTTTGGTGTTTTGTTTTTTTGTTTTTGTTTTTGTTTTTGAGTGTTTGGGTTTGGGTATTTGTACCACCTGGCGATGTCCAATGTCCCTGGGTCTGTTTTATATTATATCTGTAAAATAAAGGGGTTAAGCTAAGCATCTAAAGCCCCCATCTAATCCTAAAAAGGGTTGCATCTATTCTGGTTGCATTTATTCACGTTTCTCCAGGGCAATTTCACAACTGAACAGGAAAACCAGTTATAATTGATGAGAGATATTTTAGGAAGCACAAATAGTTTATCTCTTAGATTATGAGAAATGCCCTAAAATAAATAAATATTATGGGCTGGAGAGACGGATTGGTAGGTAAGAACACTCAAAAGACCAACTCATTTATGTTTAGGTTTTTGCAACAGTGTCCTAAGAGCAGCCCTGCCTAGCCCAAAACTGGCTGTGTAGACCAGGTTAGCTTCAAACTCACAGAGATTCACCTGCCTCTGCTTCTTGTGGGCTGGGATGACAGAAGGGTTCAAGTCTTTCGTAACTCCTGCTCCAGGGGACCTGACACTTTCCTCTGGCCTCTGTAGGCACTGCATTCATGTGGCGCACACACACACACACACACACACACACACACATATACACACACATATACACTCAGGAAAACATAAACATAAAATAAAAAATACTTTCTAAAATAATAAATGTTATAACCAGGCAGTGAACACCCTGTAATTCCAGCACTCTGGAAACAGAAGCAGGTGAATCATGAATTGGAGGCCAACTGGGCCATAATAACAAATCTCTATTAAAAAAGAAATAAAAACAAAAAAAAAAAAACCAGAAGCCCCCCCAAACAAGCAAACAAAATCCAAAATTCCCCAAATTATAAACATTCTTTTATGAAGCTGCACATTTTTAGCACTAACAGCTATTTAAGTAAAAATATATGTTAAATTTTCTGCTACACACAACATACAAAACAAATGAGAGAACGCGATTGTATAACTGAGACTTACTCTCTTACATCATATGGAATTTGGATATTTGCAGTTAAATGTTTTTTTTTAAGTGACAGACCCAAAGCTCAATAATGTATAAAATATAGACTATTTAAACTATGCATATGAATAGATTACATACATTACATGATACAGACATATATAAAACACAGTCTGAGATAGGACAATATACTTAGTAAGAAATGTGTTATTGTATATAAAAGTCACTATTCTGACCAGGTGTGGTGTTGGTGCACACCGGTAAAATCCCAGAGGTTAAGGCAGGAGGATTGTTACAAATACAAGACCAGTCTGGGCTACATAGTGAGTGATTTGTCCTTCAAAATGTAAGTAGCAGGGACTGAATTTCAGTTATCAGGCACAGCGCAAACCCCTTTAAAAACTGAGCCATCTTGCTGGCCCCTTTCATCTCTCTTTACTGAGCTCTTTATTAGATGAATGTGTCAGAATTGTGTAGGAAAAAAAATATTTTGTGTCACTAAATCAACTAGGTGTCAGCTTGAAGTTCATCCTGTCCAGATTCATTTGCTCTTTCAGCACTGATTTATTGAGCAGCAAGTAGTGGATGGGGAAGATTGAATGTGAGCCCACAGACAGGAGGGGGAGGGTGGGAGGGGAAGGGGGAAGGTGGGAGGGGGGTTGGGAGGGGCTCACATGACTAGGATTTACAATTTGCATTTGAAGCCAAAGTATGTCTCACCTGGAGGTCAAGGCGTTCTGGATCCCTCAACTTTGACTTTCAGTCACCAGGGAGTGGCAATGACATACAAATCACAAGAGTAAATCCTCCTGTCCTTGGGTAGGCAGGGACTTCAAAAAAAAAAAAAATCGACTTGGTCCTTATCAAATTAAAAACCCAGGAACAGATAGCCCCATCCAGAAAGTACAAGGCTATTCAATGACAGAAATTACTTATAAACTTTGTCTCTCTGGGGCAAGAGAGATGGCTTAGTGGTTAAGAGCTCTAGGTGCTGCTCTTCCAGGGGATCTGAAAAAATGAAAAATTTTAAGTTGGATCCTCTTCCTCTGGGGCCTGAGAATCTGAACTTGTGAACTCTGAGGGAGTGCCAACAGGGTGAGAACTTACAGAACAATCCTGAGAACTATAGCTGTGTATGCCAGATAAGGGACATGAGCCCAGTTACTAAGGACCACATCCTGATCGTCTGGAGACACCCCGTGAGAAGTGCTCCTGACTAAAAGTTTCTACTCCACTCCCGTCCCGAATTTTGTGGTTTTCACCTTTATAAGCTTGTGTGAATTTAGGCTCAGGGCTCTTCTCCTCCCCTCCTGCATGAGGTACGAGTTGAGTCCCAGCTAGCTGGCCCTGAATAGAAATCCTCTTGCAGTTTGCATCAAGAATCGTTTCTCGTGAGTGCTTTTGGGGTGGTGCGCTCTCTGGGAAAGAGCAAGGGTCCTCTGGACTGAGGGTCTTTCAGATCCAGGCTCAGTTAGTAGCACCCGCATAGCAGCTCACAACCATCCAAAGCTACAGTTTCAGAGGATCCTTTGCCCTCTTCTGACCTCCATGGGTACCAGGCATCCATGTGGTGTGCATACGGCATTCAGGCAAAATACTGAAATATTTATTTAAAATAAATATTTTAAATTCAAGCAAAATACTGAAATATTTATTTAAAATAAATCAATCTAAAAAAAAATTAAAACTATGTCTCCGGTAAACATCTCATATCCAGATGACGTGAAGAACTTTCACAACTCAACAACACAAGAAAAATACCTGTTTTTATCTTCATTTTATATTTATTTATTTTATGTATATGAGTCTTTTGCCTGCAGTGTGTGTACATATACCACATAAATGCCCGGAAGCCACGGGGGGGGGGTGTCAAAAGAGGGTGTCAGATCCCCCCCCTAATCAGAGATATGGAGGGTTGTGAGTCACCCTATGAATGCTGGGAATTGAAGCCGGGATCTCTGGGAGAGCCACAAGTGCTCTTAACCTCTGTGCCTCTCTCCAGTCCCCTGGCTTGGTTTGCTTTTGTTTGTTTTTATTTTGAGGGAAAAACACTTCCTCCAAGAAGACATACAAATAGCCAGTAAGCACATAAAATATATATACATACATATATACATACACACAAGTATGTTATATATATATATATATATATATATATATATATATAATATTATATATGAAGTATCACCCCTTTTTAGGGAAATGCAAAGCAAATCCATAATGATATACCTTGTCACACCCACCCAGGATAGGCAACAATGACAAATGCTGGCCACCCCTTGGGATGATTGGAGTGCTTATACACTACTGACAGGGAGGTGAAGTCCAGCAGCCGCTTGGAAAACTGCTCTGCACGTCCTGGAAGAGCCATGCATAGTCACCTCATGGCCCAGAAGTCCACGCCTAGACACACAAGCATATTGAGAACACACGTCCAAGCCGGGCAGTGGAGGCGCACGCCTTTAATCCCAGCACTTGGGAGGCAGAGGCAGGGGGATTTCTGAGTTCGAGGCCAGCCTGGTCTACAAAGTGAGTTCCAGGACAGCCAGGGCTACACAGAGAAACCCTGTCTCGAAAAAAAACCAAAAAAAAAAAAAAAAGAGAGAGAACACATGTCCATACAGGCATACATACTCAAACATCCAAGGCAGCACCGTTTATAAGAGTCCCAAATGCAGATACTCCCCCATGCTGTGTCCATATACATGGGACAGCATTCTTGTCACAAAACAGGTTAAACATCCACACTACTAGCATCATTGAGAATGAGGTCTGAAGACATTGTCCTAGGTAAGAGAACCTAGGAGCCAAAGGCCCATAGATTGTGTGACTTCATTTATGTGATGAGACAGTGGGAATCAGCCAAACAGTTCTAGAGAAGCAAAAAGGAGATTTGTAGCTGCCTTGGCTGGGAGCATGGAACGGCCACATCTGTTGATGAGGTTTCTCTTGGGATGGATACATATGTTCCCCGCTTTGGCGATGAGACTCTTGAGACCTTGTGAACAAGCAGGACATCCCTGACTGGGCTATGGAAGGAGTAGATTTGTGGTGTGTGGCTTATACCTTAGTTTTAAAAAACACAAAGCCGGGCAGTGGTGGCGCACGCCTTTAATCCCAGCACTGGGGAGGCAGAGGCAGATTTCTGAGTTCGAGGCTAGCCTGGTCTACAGAGTGAGTTCCAGGACAGCCAGGGCTACACAGAGAAACCTTGTCTCGAAAAACCAAAAAACAAACAAACAAACAAATAAAAAACACAAAGACAATCAAACCCGAGTGACCGGAGTCTGTGCTGTGAGGATACCAAGCAGGTGACAGAGTACACCCACCTCGGTGAAGATGGTCTGGTAGCTGAGGAGAGAGACACACGAGGAAGGAGTTTGGGACTGAAGGATGACTGGATACTCTTGTCAAAATCAACACAAGTCGTATTTTCCTTTCCCCAAAACCAATGTTGGAAAAAGTACTGGAGGGGAAAAGAAAGGATTCTAGGAGACGGCTCAGTCAGTAAAGCACACTAGGGTCTGCGTTCGGATCCCCAGAACCCATGTAGACACCGTGCAGTGTGCTTCTACAACAGTAGTCTTTGGGTAGAAACACGGAAATCTCTGGAGCACATCAATTTTAGCCTCAGCGCGTGTACAGATAGGTGCGCCCGTCTTCGCACGCATACACACCGCACGCACAAATACGAGGAAGTAAAAAGGAAAAGAGAGGGAGGTGGAAGTGTAGCTCAGTGATGGAGAACTTGTCAGGGAGAGAGGAAAGGGGGGTGGGGGGGAAGGAAGGGAAAAGAAGACGGAAGATGGGAGGGAGGAAGAGTGGCAATACGAGGGGTGGGGGTTCCACAAATGAACAAAATTGCAGCAGGTAAAAATCCTCTGGGACACTACAAGGCCCGTATTCACCAGTCTAACCTAAGAAACAACTGGACGCCACTAGAGAGAGCCAGGCTGGGGGAGGGGCCTCAGTCTACCTGGTCCTGCTTCTTTCCAGGGTGACCCTGTGCCACTATTACTGCCCATCTCACACCTACAATCCTGGGCCACTGTCTGCTATGGGTACCAGAAATCCTCATGGAGCCGAGGGGCTGTAGGAACGGATGGGAGTCCTGGCTGCCTCTGGCACCGTCATACTTCCGCTGTGCCTGTGTCTCCTGCGTCTTCTCCAGGCACGGATCAGCACATGGGTGGTGGACCCTAGGCCCTGCGTGGGTACTGAGAGCAGCAGGTAGAGAGAACGAAACGGAGGAACCAAGAAATGTGCTGAGAGCGGCTCAAGGGAAAGAGGGTGGAGGGGCACTGGGGCGAGAACACCCAGGTGATGTGGCCGGAGAGAGAGCTCAGTGGTTAAGGGCGCTGGTTGCTCTTCCAGAGGACAAGGGTTCAATTGTCAGCACCCACACGGCAGCTCACAACCATCTGTAACCCCAGTTCTTGGGGATCCCACACCCTCCTGTGGCTTCTGAAGGGTCCAGGCACACACACGTTACGTAGGCAAAATACTCATACACGTAAAATAAAAATAATAAATAAATCTTTAAAAAACAAAATCCAGAAAGCTAGAGAGCAAAGATTTCAAAAAATGCAACTAATAAACTCAGTCTATATGTGATCACAAATATACGCATATGTATGCATATATATTTTCATATAATTTATTATAACATATAATGTGTGTATGTGTGTATATTGAGATGGGAGAAGGGAAAGAGAATACTAACAAAAATCAGAGTTCACCATATTTTTGCACATTCTTGAGAACATATGGAAAAAATTACTTCAAAATTAGACCAGGAATTGGGCCATAAAATAAGTGTCAGTAAATTCCAAAGGTGCAGGATCATAACCACGCAGACCTTGTTCCTCAGCTCAAACGCAATAAAATTAGAATTTAATAACAAAGGCAGAACACAAAGAACACCAGACACGTCGAAGAGAAGCCGGCCACATGTTCTGGAAGCAATCCGAAAGGGAAATGAAGATATTCTTAGGGTGTGGTGATAATATGTATGCTTGTCTGTGGTGCTGAGAATCCGGGGTGAGCTCCTGGCTTCGTGGCTGGCACTGTGCCTCAGGGGCTTCCAAGCCAGGCTGCCAGGGGTGGGGTCACTTGGCTTTCAGTGCCAAAGCTAAAGGAGGTGGAGTTTGACTGCCTGTCTCTTCCTCAGTTTCCTTAGCTTGGCTTTAAACTCTTGATGCGATGTTGTTTGTTGGTTGTTGTGACAGGTTCTCAGTCTGTAATTCTGGCTGGCCTGGAGCTCACTTTGTAGATCAGGCTGGCCTCGAACTCACAGAGTTCCTCCTGCCCCGCAAGTGCCGAGATTAAAGGTATTCACCACCATGCCTGCCCATCCCACCGACATTCTTGATGTGATCAGTGAATTAGTAACATCTAGGTTGCATGAAGTAGCTGCATGGTGTGCGTGGGGGTGTGGGAGTGCAGACTGTGTGGGGTGTGTGCTGTGTGGAGTACAGGCTGTGTGGGGTGAGGGCTGTGTGGGTGTGTGTGAGTGTGCAGTTTGTGGGAGAGTGTGGGGTGCAGGCTGTGTGGGGATGTAGGGTGCAGGCTGTGTGGGGCTGTGAGTGTGTAGTTTAAGGGAGGATGTGGGGTGCAGGCTGTGTAGGGGCATGGGGTGCAAGCTGAGTGGAGGTGTGGGGTATGGGCTGTGGGGGGTGTGAGTGTGTAGTTTGGGGGAGGATGTAAGGTGCAGTCTGTGTGGGGGTGTGGGGATATGCAGGTTGTGGGGGTGTATGGGGTGCAGGCTATGTGGGTGTGGGGACTGTGTGTGAGGAGTGGGGCTGTGCAGGTTGTGAGAGGGTGTGGGGTTCAGGCTGTGTGGGGGTATGGGGGTGCGGTCTGCACTCATGTGTGCAAATGTAGAGACCAGATGTTAATGTCAATGTTAGGAGTCTTCCTCTGTCTCTGTCTATCCTTTTAAAACTTTTTGTTGTTGGTTGGTTGGTTGGTTTATGTTTTGTGGCAGGGTCTTATTATATAGCTCTGGCTGTCCTGGAACTCACTATGTGGATCAGCCTAGCCCAGAGATTACAGAGATCCACAAGTCTATGTCATCAAGAATGGTAACAGGGGGGCCAGGTGGACGTCTTTAATCCAAGCACTCAGGAGGCAGGAGAATCTCTGTGAGTTTGAGGCCAGCCTGGTCTACATAGGTGGTAAACATATACACTTGTATAAATATTATTTTACATAATTATATATATATGCGCGTACGCACACACACATTTGATTTATATGAGTACACCATAGCTGTCTTCAGACACAGCAGAAGAGGACATCAGATCCCATTGCAGTCACCATGTGGTTGCTGGGACTTGAACTCAAGACCTCTGGAAGAGCAGTCAGTGCTCAGAACTGCTGAGCCGTCTCTCCAGCCACGCCCCCTCCACCCCACTCCCCCACCCCCTGCCCGCCACACCATGGAGAGTACAGGATTAAGGTGTTTGCCACCACACCTGTCTCCAACTTATTTTCTGAGACAGGGTCTTTCCCAGAACTTGGAGCTTACCAGGTTGGCTAGCCTGGTAGCTCAGTGAACTGTAGAGATCTTGTCTCTGTCCCCAAAGGCCCCAACACTGGGGTTACAGCTGTGTGCTGTACCTGGCTTTTCTGTGGGTTCTGGGGTCCACGTCAGTCCCTCACGCTTGTTCAGGAGCGCTTCCCCCACTGAGCCATCTCCCTAGCACTGGACAAGGCCATTTATGTGCCAGGCATTATGCCTCACTGTCCTTAAAAAAAGAGCATCCTAAACTTTGGGAGGAAACTAACCCTCTGCTTACATGCTGTGTGGTCTCCACAAATGCAACCCCAAGCTTGGGGACTGGCTACAAATCCAGGTCGGTTTAAGGGGACCATTGTTTCCAAAGCAGTGTGTGCGGGGGTGGGGGGAATGGGGGTGGAGGGGGTATGGGACTGGAGAGATGGCTCAGCAGTTCTGAGCACTGACTGCTCTTCCAGAGGTCCTGAGTTCAATTCCCAGCAACCACATGATGGCTGTAATGGGATCTGATGTCCTCTTCTGCGGTGTCTGAAGACAGCTACAGTGTACTCATATAAATCAAATAAAAATATTTTTTGGTTTTTCCAGATAGGGTTTCTCTGTGTAGCCCTGGCTGTCCTGGAACTCAGTCTGTAGACCAGGCTGGCCTCGAACTCAGAAAACCACCTGCCTCTGCCCCTCAAGTGCTGGGATCAAAGGTGTGCGCCACCACTGCCCGACAATAATGTTTAAAAAGTGGGGGTGTGATTGATGATCCATCTGTCCTCTGGGACTGTTTTGCAGTGTTTCTTTGGTTGCGGTTCTAGGATGAAATCTGGGACACATGCTGGACATATTTGCCTGTATTCCCAGCCTTTTTTTTTTTTTTGAAACAGGGTCTCTTTCTGTAGCCAACGCTGGCTGTGAAGTCTCAGTCCTCCTGCGTCAGCCTTCCTAGTGCTGGAATAACAGGTATGTGCCACCTTGTGTAACTTTTTTTTTTTGAGACAGGGTTTCTCTGTATAGCCCTGGCTATCCTGGAATTCACTCTGTAGACCAGGCTGGTCTTGAACTCAGAAATCCACCTGACTTTGCCATCCAAGTGCTGGCACTAAAGGCATGCGCCACCACTGCCAGGCTGTAACTTTTTTTTTAACGAATGCGCTCTGTTCTTTTGAGAGTAGGAGTCGTGTCTTAGTTAGGGTTTTACTGCTGTGAACAGATACCATGACCAAGGCAACTCTTATAAGGACAACATTTAATTGGGGCTGGCTTACCGGTTCAGAGGTTCAGTCCATTATCATCAAGGCAGGAACATGGCAGCATCCAGGCAGGCATGGGGCAGGAGGAGCTGAGAGTTCTACATCTTCGTCTGAAGGCTGCTAGCAGAATACTGACTTCCAGGGAGCTAGGATGAGGATCTCATAGCCTACACCCACAGTGACACACCTACTCCAACAAGGCCACACCTACTCCAACAGGGCCACACCTCTAAATGGTGCCTTTCCCTGTGCCACGCATATACAAACCATCACAGGTCGTGATTCATAGAAGTGTAGTCCACATTTACCTTCGCTTCACTATAAACAGAAAGGTCTAGAATAAAAGGCAACGAGCTAATTAAAAAACAGTCACGGTGAGACTCAGCCTCAAAAGCCAGAGCCATCTAAACAAACAAGAAACCAGGGACACACGAGAGGAAGAAGAAAAAAGTTTTTAAGACTTGTTCTTTTACTTATGCATATTTGTATGCACTCCACGGGTGCAGATGTCCTCAGAAGCCAGGAGAAGGTCCCCTGGAGCTGGAGTTGCAGGTGCCATGAGCCTTCTGACATGAGATAGCATTTAGTACATAGATCCAGCCATGCCTGTAGTAAGATGTATACCTGAACTTTCTGCTTCTAAAAGTCAGTAAATACCTTTTGAATAATTAAGAGGCTGGGGCAATGAGTCAGTGGGTAAAGGTGTTTATTGTGTTCAGCTACCCAGAATTCATATAAAGGCCAATACAGCAGGGGGGGAGAGAGGGTCTGTAATATCCATGCATCCACAGGGAAGGTGGGAGGTAAATACAGGAAACTTTTCAGAAGAAGCTCATGGGCCAGTGAGCCTGGGGGCTGGAGAGATGGCTCAGCGGTTAAGAGCACTGACTGCCCTTCCGAAGGTCCTGAGTTCAAATCCCAGCAACCACATGGTGGCTCACAATCATATGTAATGAGATCTGATGCCCTCTTCTGAAGTGTCTAAAGTCAGCTACAGTGTACTTATATATAATTAATAAATAAATCTTAAAAAAAAAGGATAGGTAAAGGTGAAAAACTGAAGACCAGTACCTCTGACCTTCACATGTACACTATAGTACATCTGAGAACAAACACATACACATACACACACACACACACACACACACAATAGAGCAGCTAATTAAAAATAAATAATATAAATAAAGTAAAATAAAAACACACTTGGAAGCTGGATACAGTGCTAGTAGGAGGCTGAGACGGAGGATCACAGTTCCAGGCCAGGGCTAGAGAGATGTCCCAGTGGTTAAGAACATGCAGAGGTCCCAGGTTCAATTCCCAGCACCCACAGGTAGCTCACAACCATTTGCAACTTCAGTCCAAAGAGATGATGCCCTCTTCTGATGTCTTCTGGCACCGGGCACGCTCATAGCACACATACATACATGGAGGCAAAACACTCACACACATAAAGGTTCTCCAAGCCAGTATGAGATATAGCTTATATCTTTTCTCTCTCTTTTTTTTTAAGATTTACTTTTTATGTGTGTACATACACTGTAGCTGTCTTCAGACACTCCAGAAGAGGGCATCAAATCTCATTACGGATGGTTCTGTGGTTCCGTGTGGTTGTTGGGATTTGAATTTAGGACCTTCGGAAGAGCAGTCAGTGCTCTTAACCGCTGAGCCATCTCTCTTTGTTTTAAGAACCCAAGCCTTTCTTAGTTGATCTGAGCTTAAGCTGTCAGCTACTGCCCCAGTGCTATGCCTGCCTGCTATGCTCCCTGCCTGCCTGCTGTGCTCCCTGCCTGCCTGCTGTGCTCCCTGCCTGCCTGCTGTGCTCCCTACCGTGATGGTCATGGACTCTACTACCCTCTGGAACTGCGAGCCCCACATTAGATGCGTTCTTTCTTTCTTTTCTTTTATTGAAATTAGATTTTTTTTATATAATATATTCTGATTATGGTTTACCTTCCCTCTACCCCTCCCAGTTCCTCTCCATCTGGATCTACCCCCATTTCTGTCTTTCATTAGAAGACAATCAGGCGTCTATGGAATAATAACAAAATAAATAAGACAAAAACAAACAGATCAGAATAGGGCAAAACAAACAAACGGAAGGGAAAGAGCCTAAGAAAAGTCACAAGAAACAGATCTAGACACAGAGACATACTTGTTTGTGCATTCAGGAATCCCCAAAGATGGAAGTCATATTATAAATACATACATACATACATGCATATATATACACACACATATATACACACATATATGTTTGTAAAAGCTGTAGGGTAAAATAAATAAAAGTAAAATTTTTTAAAAAATAAAGAGTCCTGCGGGGCAGTGGTGGCACACGCCTTTAATCCTAGCACTTGGGAGGGAGAGGCAGGCGGATTTCTGAGTTCGAGGTCAGCCTGGTCTACAAAGTGAGTTCCAGGACAGCCAGGGTTATACAGAGAAACACGGTCTCAAAAAACTAACTAACTAACTAACTAACTAACTAACTAACTAACTAACTAGTCCAAATGTGACATTATGGCACAAGTCACCTCCGAAGATCCATAGAGTTCTTTGCAGGTCATCCGCTGAAAGGAGACTCCTTTAGAGAAAATTATCGTTTGATTTGCAAGTGAATGGCACGTGGAGATAGTTTCAGCGTGAGTAACGGGGCGTGTGTCCACTTCCCCTTGCAGACAGCTATTTTGGAATTTATTGTGTAACTCGTACTGGCCTCAAAAATCACAAAGACCCGCCCGCCTCTGCCTCCCAAGCAGTGGAATGTAAACTGGTGGCACCACACCCTGCTAAATGCTTTATTTATTTATTTATTTATTTATTTATTTATTTATTTATTTATTTTTTGGTAAGTCACCACTGTGGGGGTGGGGGTCGTGGTGTTTTGTTCGAGCAGTGGAAAAGTAACTAAAGCGGGTGGCTCGGAATCGCAAACAAGTTCCGGAAGTCTTAGCTGTCACTTCCCCCACCTCCCCATTGAGGATGCACACCAAAATCTCCTTTATTTATGCAGCATTGGCTCCAGTCTATTTTCCCTTACTGGTCAGCTGCAGGTAGACCTTTAAAACCTGCGGAAAGTTCCAAACTTTCCAATTATGATTCGGTTTTGTGACCTCGGGCTACCTTATCGGTTTTCTCACTTCACAAGGTCACTGGACCGCCAGTGTCAGCATTATCTTGTTTTGTTTTTTGATTTTTAGCAGCAGAAATAACATTCATTTATTCGCCTCTTTCCTCTTCCTCCCCTTCTTCCCCCTCTGCCTTTTTTCTTCTTTCTAGACATAAACAATGGAAGATTTTAAAATTTGCTGCTAACCTGAAATAGTCTGCTCCTTTCTAATAGCAATGCTATTTATGTAGAACGTGGCGGGCGCCCCCTCGTGGCCCTGTAGGACAATTACATTTACTTTTTGTTTTTGGCTTTTTTGGAGGGGGTTGATTTGTTTTTGTTTAAGAAGCTGAGGTGTGTTAGAGTTGAGATGATAGGAGATAGAATACAGCCGGGCAGTGGTGGCGCACGCCTTTAATTCCAACACTTGGGAGGCAGAGGCAGGTGGATTTCTGAGTGTGGGGTCACCCTGTCTCGAAAAACAAAAACAAAAAAAGAAGAAGAAGAAGAAGGAGAAGGAGAAGGAGAAGGAGAAGGAGAAGGAGAAGGAGAAGGAGAAGAAGAAGAAGAAGAAGAAGAAGAAGAAGAAGAAGAAGAAGAAGAAGAAGAAGAAGAAGAAGAAGAAGAAGAAGAAGAAGAAGAAGAAGAAGAAGAAGAAGAAGAAGAAAAGGAGATAGAATGCGGAGGTTGCGGGGTTTTGTTTTGGTTTTGTTTTTGGTTTTTTCCCGAGACAGGTTTTCTCTGTTATAACCCTGGCTGTCCTGGAACTCATTCTGTAGACCAGGCTGGCCCCACACTCAGAAATCTACCTGCCTCTGCCTCCAAGTACCGGAATAAAAGGCGTGCGCCACCACTGCCGGGCGGGCGGAGATTGCCTTTTAAAGAGGTAAAATCTCTTGTCTGTCTGCAGAGAGCTGAAATTTTTTTTCTGGGACCCCCAACCTTTCAGTGATAAAGTTAGCCGAGTCCAGGACAACTGGGGATGCGCTGGTCCCGCTGGGTTTATTTTAACCCGCGACGCTGCTTTGTGCAGAGTGCCGCATAGGGCTAGCGCTTTAGACGCAAGCAAGGATTCCTAAAGGGCTGAAAGACGGTGCCATTTCATGACATGACTTGGCATAGGCTATAGAGACGGGGGAGGTTTGGGGGAGCCACAGAAAGACCTGGGGTGGGGATGAGTGTAGGGAGAGCCAAGTGGGGAACCCCTTAGGCTGAGGAGAGTGGACTATCAAGATATTACTATATATGTATGCCGTTCTTGAAGGTTGTACGCTTTGAGGGTGGGTTTTATCAAATTCAATGATTTTTTTTTTTCAGGGCTAGAGAATTGGCAGAGGACCCAAGTTCAGTTTCCAGCGCCCAAACTGGGCTGTTCACAATTGCCTGCTCCTGCACTATAAGGGTCCTAAAATCGCTGAAGGAAGACCCCAGACCCAGCGTACAAAGGCAGAGAGGGTTGATTCTATAGAAACAACCAGCAAAAGGGAGGGTGTCAATCATTCTCCAAAATGGCTACCCCAGACAAAGTCGCGAAGGCCTTCTTGTAAGGAACCAGGGAAACGCTCTAGAAGGATTAGGTAATCTCTAATGGGATTGGTAGGAGCCAAGCAGTGACCTTAGTATAACTTTGATTGGCTCTTATGTTAGTTCTTCTATATTTAGAGAGTGGGTTAGGTAATCTAAAATTACATTGGCGAGTGCTGGGGAGATCACAGGGGTCGGCTTCTGATTGGCCTGTGCCAGGTGGTCAGTGGTCTGCATTCCTGTGTCATGAATGTTTAACTACAGGATGAGGTAGGGCTGCCCAGCACAGATGGCCCATTCTGGGGTAAGATATTTCCCATTTTTGTGATTATTCGCAGGCTGTTCTTTGGGAGGGGGTTTTATGATCTTGTTCTGGATTTTATGGTCTGTCCCTGGAGCTGGTGTCTTATGGCCTTCTTTTTGATCAGGCCTGGTCCTTAAATGGAGATAAATGGGGTTAATGTTGTCCTTTCAGCGCCAGTGGACCGATGCCTTCTTCTGGCCTCCATGAGCACTGTACATACGTGCACATACATAATTTAAAATAAAATATTAAGCTGGTGCCTCGAGTCAGATTTAGGGATGGAGCCGGGAGTGAGGGAAAGATAGTACCCGTGACTCGGTAGAACAAGTTACACTAGTATTTATTCATAAGCAACAATGAACAAATATGTAGCAAAAATGGATCACCTTCACACACACACACACACACACACACACACACACACACTCACACCTCTGGTCTGGTAAGTGCTGTAGCCTAGTTCTGATGAAAGTGCAGGCAAAGCCCACCAGCGTTTCCTCACTGTGCTTTGGATCCCCCTAGAGCCTCGGTCCAGAGTTGGGGTGTCTGGAATCGGTGGGCTGGCTCCAGGAATGAGTCAGTCTCAACACACAGAGTCTCCGTTGGAGTTCTCTCAGGAATGAACCCAAACCTTAGCTGTCACACCAGGGTTTTTAAGTCTCTTTCAGCTCAGGCCTGCAACATCACCTTATCGAAGAGTAGGCTTATCAGTCTCCACACATGCTTTTCAGACTTGAGGAGTTCACCTAGTCAGGGCGTTTTCCTTATCACATTTCACACTCACACACTCTGTGCTGAGTTACATTTATAATTTCTTTTACATTGCTTACATTTATCCCTTACAGCATATGTTTGGTCCCAGCACCCAAGAGGCAGAGGCAGGTGAATCTCTGTAAATTTGAGGACAGCCTGGTCTGCAGAGCTAGTCCCAGGACAGTTGGGCTACACAGAAAAACCCTGTCTCAACAAACCAAGTAAATAGGTATTATTTGTATTTTATGCATACTAGTATTTTGCTTGCATGCTTGTTCTGAAGAGGGTGTTGGATCCCTAGGACTGGAGTTACAGATAATTATGAACTATCAGATGGGTGTTGGGAACCAAACCTGGGTCCTCTGAAAGAATAGCAAATGCTCTTAACCACTGAGCCATCTCTCCAGTCCCTAAAATAAAAGAATTTTAAAAAAGCTTTTATGTTCCTTTCTTTACTTGCCCCTACCCTTGACAGAATCCTCCCAGGATTCTGACAACGATCAGGACTGCTAGCTGGCTTTTAGCTGTTAGTATCCTTCAGCTTAAAAAAGCGAACAAACACTGGGCAGTGGTGGCAAACAAAAAACTTATTAAACATATTACATTTATTTGTGCGTGTGTGTGTGTGTGTGTGTCTTAGTCAGGATTTCTATTCCTGCACAAAACATCATGACCAAGAAGCAAGTTGGGGAGGAAAGGGTTTATTCAGCTTACACTTTCCATATCACCAAAGGAAGTCAGGACTGGAACTCAAGCAGGTCAGGAAGCAGGAGATGATGCAGAGGCCATGGAGGGATGTTACTCACTGGCTTGCTTCCCCTGGCTTGCTCAGCTTGCTTTCTTATAGAACCCAGGACCACCAGCCCAGGGATGGCACCACCCACAATGGGACCTCCCCCTTGATCACTAATTAAGAAAATGCCTTACAGGGAGATCTCATGGAGGCATTTTCTCAAGGGAGGCTCCTTTCTCTGTGATAACTCCAGCTTGTGTCAAGCTGACACAAAACCAGCCAGTACAGTGTGTGTATGTGTGTGTGTGTGTGTGTGTGTGTGTGTGTGTGTGTGTATGTATGTATGTATGCATGGGAGGGTAGTGTTGGATGACAACTTTAAAGAGTTCATTCTTTCCATTATACGGGTCCCAGGAATTAAAAGTCAACTCACCAGGTTTGGCAGCATCTTAGTTAGGGTTTCATTGCTGTGAAGAGACACCATGACCGAGGGAACTTTTATAAAGGCAAACATTTAATTGAGGCTGACTTATAGGTCACAGATTCAGTCCATTATCTTCAAGGTGAGAAGCATGGCAGAGTCCAGGCAGGCATGGTCCTGGAGGAGCTGAGAGTTCTACATCTCATTCTGAAAAGAATCAGGAGACTGTCTCCCATGTAGCCAGGAGAAGGCTCTCAAAGCCCACCCCCACAATGACGCACTTCCTCCAACAAGGTCTCGCCTGTTCCAACGAGACCACACTTCCTAATGGTGCGGCTCCCTGGGCCAAGCATATTCAAACCACTACGGGCTGCAAGCACATTTACCCACTGAGCCATCTCACCATCCCTCCATGTTTTAAACAAAGATATGCAATTATTTAAACGTGTGGGCAAAAATCCCATGCCTGGAAAGAGGTTGAGAAACAGTCCTAAGATTCTGCTATATTGAGTGCCTTCTCTCTCTTCCCGCCCTGGCAAATGACATCCTCATTACTTCTTCCACTAAGAATTCCATCCAGCAAGCACCACACCAGCTCTGATTAGTCACCCAATGTGATGTTGGCTGTCCCCTGTGTTTGACGAGATGCCCTTGTCTGGTCCACTGCCTTACTGATCAACAGGAACAGCCACTTCCGTCCTTCCTGCCTGGAGCTCTGTTACATCAGAGCCGATGCACATCACACCAGAGATTTCCGTTGGAACGAGATGACAGCTTGAGTCTCTCCAACACTAGAATTTTCTGACTTCATCATCCCATTTATTCGGGGCACATGTGTTTATTCTTATATTTTTCTTGACTCCTTCCAAAGATTTGATATTTGGCTAGAAATCTAAAAGACAAAGATTAAAAACACTAGCCTCCATATTTGTGCTGAGAAAACCCTCCCTAAGCAAAACAACAGAGCTAATTAGCCAAACTCTATTTGACTAGTTTATGCTATAACATCTGCGTGTGTTGAATTCTAGAATGTGTGTTTTCCTGTGAATTTAGTAGTATATCCTCAACTCAAAAAAAAAAAAAAAAGCAGGGCTGTTCCTTTTTTATTTGATGTGTGCATTTTGCCTGTGTGTGTGTGTGTGTGTGTGTGTGTGTGTGTGTGTGTGTGTTTGTGTGTGTGTGTGTGGAGTGCTACGTGTATGTAGTCCCCACAGTGGTCGGAAAAGAAGACTTGATCCCAGAATGGGAGTTACAGATGGGTGTGAGCAGTCATCTGGGTGGTGGAAATCAAATCAGGATTCTCAGAGAGAGCTCCTTTTATAAAATAAAAATAAAGAGAGAAGGACTATGTTTGTGGATGTGTAGTTAGATATGGGGGAAGGGGGTCCCTCTGCCCGCCCATGCTGAGGTATCCCTTTCCTCTGAGGAACCAGTCACACAATGGTATAGTATAGAATAGAGTTTACTCAGAGAGAGAGAGAGAGAGAGAGAGAGAGAGAGAGCAGAGGAGTAGAGGCCGGCCATGAGCTGGTGGAGAGAGAGGGGGAAGGGGCGAGAGACCAAGCACGAGAAAAGGAAGCAAGAGAGAGCCTTGACCAGCCCCCAGAACCTTCTTCTCTGGTTTTGTTACATAGTTATATTTTCCTAATTCACTCTCTCTTCCAGTTTCCTTATCTCCCGGTACTTTCCTGGACTCTCTTCCAGTGCCGAATAATGAAGGTAGCAGCTGTCCTTATCTAGATTCTGAGAGCAAAGGACGAGTCTTTGCTGCTGATGGATTTGCTGGGATGATGTCTGTAGTCTGGGCTTTATCACAAGCGCATGTTGTTTTAATAAATATGTCCTTGCATCTACTGAACAAAACAATGAAGCCATTCACTTCACTTATGTTTTTTCTCTCTCACGTATTGTTTGACTGATTGATGGTGTACAGATGCATGAGTTTCAATGCATGTGTGGAGGTCAAAGGACAACTGTGGGAGTTGTGTCAATTCTAGGAACTGAACTCAGTTCATCAGCCTTGGCAGCAAGGAGCCATCTTTACCCACGGAGCCATCTTAACTTTTCTTCCTTCCTTCCTAGTTTTGTTGTTGTTGTATGTTTTGTTTTGTTTGTTTTGGGTTTTTTGTTTGTTTGTCTGTTTTTTTGAGACAGCGTCTTACTGTGCAGCCCTGGCTGGCTGGGGACTCACTTGGTAGATCAGTTTAACCTTGAGATCTGCTGGTCTCTTGACTCCCAAGTGCTGGGATTAAAGGTGAGCGCCACCATATTGTTCCTCTCATTTCATTTCCTAATGCTGTGGGTGTTATTAATGGATCCTTAACAATCATAAATCAACTTTGGTATTCCTAGTATAAATATAATGTGACTGTCATATCCATTTTATATGATATCATCATCATCATCATCATTATTATTATTATTATTATTATTATTATTATTTTGCTTTCATGTTCCCAAATGAGATTGGGTGATTGTTCCTTCTCCTCCCCTCCTTTCCCCTCCCCTCCCCTCTCCTCCTCTCTGATCCCCTCTCCTCCCTCTCTTTATATATATATATATATATATATATATATATATGAATATGAAAGACAGACAGACAGACATATTTTTAGTCAATGTGTTAGGTTCCGGCTGGCCTTTAACTCTCTATGTAACCAAGGCTGACCCTGAACTTCTGATCACCTTGCTTCCACCTCCCTAGTACTGAGATAACAAGTGTGCGCTTCTATCCCCAGTCTGGGTTCTGGAACCTAATCTAGGTAGGGCTCCTGCAGCCAGGCAAGCACACTACCCGCTCAGGGCTCAGTCATGTCCTCAGCGCAGATTTTTCTTTATTTGCTAGCTTTTTTGGATGACAACCTCCAGTAAAATCACTGGAGTTTGGGTCTATTTTATTTTTATTACCAATTTAGTTTCTTGAATACTAGCAGACGTCTTCAGTTATTCTATTTCTTCTCAAATTGGCTTTGCCAGCCAATTTTTCTCCTGAAGGACTTGTCTATTCTATTCAAGTTTTCAAATTCATTGTCAGACTCGTTCATCATGTCTTACAGTGATCGTGGTTCCTTCTGTGACAGTCCTGTTTTATTTCCAGTCCTGGATTCTCTCTCTCTCTCTCTCTCTCTCTCTCTCTCTCTCTGGAAGTCACCTGTGATTTCTTTACATCTTAATTTTTTAAAATTATTTATCAGGTTATATAGGCCAAATTAGCATACAAATCAAACGTGTCCTGGTAAATAATCATAGGTATCTTGTTTTATTAATTTTTTAAATTATAAGTTGTTTTATTTTACATGAATGCATATATTGCCTACCTGCATGTGTGCACCACATGTGTGCCTAGTGCCCACAGATGTTGGAGGTCAGAAGGTTCATCAGAGCCCCCAGAACTAGATTTACAGATTTTTGTTGTTTTTTTAAAGATTTATTATTATATCTAAGTACACTGTAGCTGCCTTCAGATGCATCAGAAGAGGGTGTCATATCTCTTTACAGATGATTGTGAACCACCATGTGGTTGCTGGGATTTGAACTCAGAATCTTCGGAAGAGCAGTCAGTGCTCTTAACAGCTGAGCTGGCCCTACCGAATAGCAATCCCTTCTGAGCCTTGTCCCCCTGCCACCACTGTCTTGCCCTTCTGCTGGGGCAGAACCTTGCCAGCTTTGCTGTGGTGAAGATTCCATCTCCTGATACTTCCTAGAGAACCAGCCACTCAGGGCAGTTGAGAACCAGCCACTCAGGGCAGTTGAGAACCAGCCACTCAGGGCAGTTGAGAACCAGCCACTCAGGACAGTTGAACCTTGCCAGCTCTGCTGTGGCCAAGATTCCATCTCCTGATACTTCCTAGCGAACCAGTCACTCACATTTGCCCTTTCTGCTGTGGCAGAATCTTGCCAGGTCTGCTACAGTGAAGACACCATCTCCTGATACTTCCTAGAGAACTAGCCTCACTTAGGTCATTTGGAGTGCAGAGAGGCCTGGGATCACAGGAGAGCTGGTCTCCCAAGAGAGACTACATACCCGTGTACACAGAGAGAACAAGAATCCCAGGAGTACATATATATATAGGCTTACAAGACAGATAAGCCAAAATCAGAGACAGCAAGACCAGCTAACACCAGAGAAAACTAGATGGCAAAAGGCAAACACAAGGTCAATACCAACAGAAACCAAGGCAACATGGCATTATCAGAACCCAGTTCTCCCACCAGAGCAAATCCTGGATACCCTAACACACCAGAAAAGCAAGACCTGGATTTAAAATCACATCTCATGATGTTTATAGAAGACTCCAAGAAGGACATAAATAAATCCCTTAAAGAAATGCAAGAGAACATGCATCAAAAGGTAGAAGCCCTTAAAGAAGAATCACAAAAATCCCTTAAAGAAGTACAGGACAACATGGGTCAACAAGTAGAAGCTCTTAAAGAGGAAACACAGAAATCCCTTAGGGAATTACAGGAGAACATGGTCAACAGGTAGAAACCCTGTTTCTACCCTTAAATCCCTTAAAGAAACACAGGAGAACATGGGTCAACAAGTAGAAGCCCTTAAAGATGAAACACAAAAATCCCTTAAACAATTTCAGGAAAACACAAACAAACAAGTGAAGGATCTGAACAAAACTATCTGGGGGTCTACAAATTGAAGTAGAAACAATAAAGAAATTGCAAAATGAAACATCTCTGGAGATCCAAAACCTTGGAAAGAACTCAGAAGTCATAGATGCAAGCATCAACAACAGAATACAAGAGATAGAAGAAACTCAGGGGCTGAAGATACCATAGAAAACATTGACTCAACAGTCAAAGAAAATGTGAAATGCAAAAAACTTGTAACCCAAAACATCCAGGAAATCCAGGACACAATGAGAAGACCAAACCTAAGGATCTATAGAAGAGAGCAAGGATTTACAACTTAAAGGGCCAGTAAATATCTTCAACAAAATTATAGAAGAAAGCTTCCCTAACCTAAAGAAAGAGATGCCTATGAACATACAAGAAGCCTACAGAACTCCAAACAGGCTGGACCAGAACAGAAACTCCTCCCGATACATAATAATCAAAACACCAAATGCACTAAACAAAGAAAGAATATTAAAAGCAGTAAGGGAAAAAGGTCAAGTAACATATAAAGGTAGACCTAACAGAATTATACCGGACTTCTCACCAGAAACTATGAAGGCTAGAAGATCCTGGGCAGACCCTAAGAGAACATAAATGTCAGCCCAGGCTACTATACCCAGCAAAAGTCTCAATTATCATAGATGGAGAAAACAAGATATTCCATGACAGAACCAAATTTACACAATATCTTTCTACAAACCCAGCTCTTCAAAGGATAATGGGTGGAAAATACCAACACAAGTCGGGAAGCTACACCCTAGAAAAAGCAATAAAATAATCTTCTTTCAACAAACCCAAAAGAAGATAGCCACTCAAACATAATTCTACCTTTAACAATGAAAATAACAAGAAGCAACAATCACTATTCCTTAATATCTCTTAACATCAATGGACTCAATTCCCCAATAAAAAGACATAGACTAACAGACTAACAGATATGTATGCAGGACCCAACATTTTGCTGCATACAAGAAACCCACCTCAGTGACAAAGACACTCATCACCTCAGAGTCAAAGGTTGGAAAACTATTTTCCAAGTAAATGGTCCCAAGAAACAAGCTGGAGTGGCCATACTTATATTGGATAAAATTGACTTTCAACCAAAAGTCGTCAAAAAAGATAAGACAGGACATGTCATACTTATCAAAGGAAAAATCTACCAAGGTGAACTCTCAATTCTGAACATCTATGCTCCAAATGCAAGGGCACCCACATTCATAAAGGAAACCTTACTAAAACTCAAAGCACACATTGCACCCCACACAATTATAGTGGGAGACTTCAACACCCTACTCTCAACAATGGACAAATCATGGAAACAGAAACTAAGCAGAGACACAATGAAACTAACTAAAGTTATGGACCAAATGGATCTAACAGATATTTATAGAACATTCCATCCTCAAGCAAAAGAATACACCTTCTTCTCAGCACCTCATGGTACCTTCTTCAAAATTGACCATATAATTGGTCACAAAACAGGCCTCAACAGATACAGGAATAATGAAATAATTCCATATACCATATCATATCACCATGGCCTAAGGCTGGTCTTGAGTTCAAACAAAAACAATGGAAAACACACATGCACATGGACTTTGAACAATGCTCTTTTCAATGATGGCTTAGTCAAGGAAGAAATAAAGAAAGAAATTAAAGACTTTGTAGAATTTAATGAAAATGAGAACACATCATACCAAAACTTATGGGACACATTGAAAGCAGTGCTAAGAGGAAAACTCATAGCTCTAAGTGCTTCCAAAAAGAAATTGGAGAGGACGTACACTAGCAATCTGACAACACACCTGAAAGGTCTAGAACAAAAAGAAGCGAATGCACCCAACAGGAGTAGATTGTAAGAAATAACTAAACTCAGGGTTGAAATCAACCAAATAGAAACAAAAAGAACCATACAAAGAATTAACAAAACCAGGAGCTGGTTCTTTGAAAAAATCAACAAGATAGATAAACCCTTAGCCAGACTAACCAGAGGGCACAGAGGTACTACCCAAATTAATGAAATCAGAAATGAAAAGGGAGACATAACAACAGAAACTGTGGAAATTCAAAAAATAATCAGATCCTACTACAAGAGCTTATACTCAACAAAACTGGATGAAATGATCAATTTTCAAGATACATGCCAGGTGCCAATGTTACAACAGGACCAGAAAAACCATCTAAATAGTCCCATAAGTCCTGAGGAAATAGAAGCAGTTGTTAATTGTCTTCCAACAAATAAAAGCCCAGGACCAGATGGGTTTAGGGGGGAATTCTATCAGATCTTCAAAGAAGAGCCAATACTCTTCAAACTATTCCACAAAATAGAAACTCAAGGAACACTACCCAATTCATTCTATGAAGCCACAATAACGCTTATACCTAAACCAAACAAAGACCAAACAAGGAAAGAGAACTTCAGACCAATTTCCCTTATGAACATTGATGCAAAAATTCTCAACAAAATTCTGGCCAACCAAATCCAAAAATACATCAAAACAATAATTCACCACAATCAAGTAGGCTTCATCCCAGGGATGCAGGGATGGTTCAATATACGGAAATCCATCAATGTAATCCACTACATTAACAAACTCAAAGAAAAAAAAATCACATTTCATTAGATGCTGAAAAAGCTTTTAACAAAATTCAGCATCCCTTCATGATAAAAGTCTTGGAGAGATCAGGAATTCAGGGCCCATACCTAAACATAGTCAAAGCAATATACTGTAAACCAGTAGCTAACATCAAACTAAATGGAGAGAAACTTGAAGCAATCCCACTAAAATCGGGGACCAGACAAGGCTGCCCACTCTCTCCCTATCTATTCAATATAGTACTCAAAGTCCTAGCCAGAGCAATTAGACAATGAAAGGAGGTCAAAGGTATAAAAATTGGAAGGGAAGAAGTCAAAGTATCACTATTTGCAGATGATATGATCGTATACTTAAGTGACCCCAAAAATTCCACCAGAGAACTCCTAAAACTGATAAACAACTTCAGCAAAGTGGCTGGTTATAAAATTAACTCAAACAAATCAGTAGCCTTCCTCTACTCAAAGGATAAACAAGCTGAGAAAGAAATTAAGGAAATGACACCCTTTACAATAGTCACAAATAATATTACATACCTTGGTGTGACTCTAACCAAGCAAGTCAAAGAACTGAATGACAAGAACTTCCAGTCTCTGAAGAAAGAAATCATAGAGGATCTCAGAAGATGGAAGGATCACCCATGCTCATGGATTGGCAGGATTAATATAGTAAAAATGGCCATCTTGCCAAAAGCAATCTACAGATTCAATGCAATCCCCATCAAAATTCACTTCTTCATAGAGCTAGAAAGAGCCATCTGCAAATTCATTTGGAATAACAAAAAACCCAGGATAGCGAAAACTATTCTCCAAAACAAAAGATCTCCTGGGGGAATCACCATCCCTGACCTCAAGCTCTACTACAGAGCAATAGTGATAAAAATTGTATGGTATTAGTACGGAGACAGGCAGGAAGATCAATGGAATAGAATTGAAGACCCAGATATGAACCCACACACCTACGGTCACTTGATATTTGACAAAGGAGCTAAGAACATCCAGTGGGAAAAAGACAGTATTTTTAATAGATGGTGCTGGATAAACTGAGGTCAGCATGCAGAAAAATGCAAATCAACCCATTCTTATCTCCTTGTACAAAACTCAAGTCCAAGTGGATCAAGGACCTCCACATAAAACCAGATACACTGAAGCTTATAGAGGAGAAAGTGGGGAAGAACCTTGAACACATGGGCACAGGGGAAATTTTCCTGAATAGAACACCAATAGCTTATGATCTAAGAACAAGAATTGACAAATGGGACCTGATAAAACTGCAAAGCTTCTGTAAGGCAAAGGACACTGTCAATAGGACAAAACAGCAACCAACAGATTGGGAAAAGATCTTTACCAATCCTACATCCGGTAGAGGGCTAATATCCAATGTATACTAAGAACTCAAGAAGTTAGACTCCAGAGTGTCAAATAACTCTGTTAAAAAATGGGGTACAGAACTAAACAGGGAATTCTCAACTGAGGAAACTCGAATGTCTCTGAAGCACCTAAAGAAATGTTCAGCATCCTTAGTTATTAGGGAAATGCAAATCAAAACAACCCTGAGATTCCACCTCACACCAGTCAGAATGGCTATGATGAAAAGCTCCGGGGACAGCAGATTCTGGAGAGGATGTGGGGAAAGAGGAACACTTCTCCATTGTTGGTGGGATTGCAAGCTAGTAAAACCACTCTGGAAATCAGTGTGGTGGTTCCTCAGAAAATTGGACATAGTACTACCTGAGGACCCAGCTATACCACTCCTGGTCGTATACCCAGAAGATGCCCCAACATCCAATAAGGACACATGCTCCACTGTGTTCATAGCAGCCTTACTTATAATAGCCAGAAGCTGGAAAGAACCCAAATGTCCTTCAACTGAGGAATGAACGCAGAAATTGTGGTATATATACACAATGGAGTACTATTCAGCTATTAAAAATAATGAACTCATGAAATTCTTAGGCAAATGGATGGAACTAGAAAGTATCATCCTGAGTGAAGTAACCCAATCACAAAAGATCACACATGGTATGCACTCACTGATAAGTAGATGTTAGCCCAAAAGCTCAAAATAAACAAGTTACAATTCACAGACCACAGGAAGATCACGAAGAAGGTAGACCAAAGTGGGGGTGATTTGGTTCCTCTGAGAAAGGGAACAAAATAATCGCAGGAACAACTATGGAGACAAAGAGTGGAAGGAAAGGCCACCCAGAGACTGTCCTACCTGGGGATTCATCCTATAAACAGTCACCAAACCCCGAAACTACTATGGATGACAAGAAGGGCAACCTGAAAGGAGCCTGTTATGGTTGTCTTTTGGAGGGGCCCTACCAGAGCCTTACAGATACAAAGGTGAATACTAGCAGCCAACCATTGGTCTGAGCATAGGGTTCACTATGGAGGAGTTGGAGGGCAAACTGGAGGAGCTGGGGGGAATGAGCCACAATGTCGGCCAACCAGACGCCCCAGAGCTCCCAGGGACTAAGCCATCAACCAAGAGGTACATGTGGTTCCAGCCAAAAGATTAGCAGAGGAATGCCTTGTCGGGCATCAGTGGGAGTAGAGGTCCTTGGTCCTGTGAAGGCTCAATAGAGGCCCCAGTTTGGGGAAATCAAGTGGGGGTCATGGGAGTGGGTTGGGTGGAGGAACATATTCTTGGAGGCAGGAGGTGGGAGGATGGGTTGGGGGTTTTGGGGGAGGGGAGAAACCGGGAAGGGGTGTAACATTTGAAATGTAAATGAAGAATATATTCAATAAAAAGGGGGGGAAAAAACAGCTGAGCCATCTCTCCAGCCTGATTTACAGATGTTTATGAGCCACCGTGTGGGAGCTGGGAACCAAGCCTGTATCCTCTGCAGCAACAAGTGTTCTTAACTGGTGAGCCAACTCTTCAGCTCCCAAGAAAGGTCTTTTAACTTAGTTCCTTTGCATACACATTATTTTTCATCTGGCCTGGCTACCATATTTCTAAAAGTGACTTCCACATATGGGGATCAAGGACAGACCCTGTGTTCCAGAGTAAAGCTTTGGGGGTGGATGAAATTTAGAGGTGGCAGGTTTTCTAACCCAAGTAGCTCCCAAATAACTGAGATGGGTACGGATACCTATAATGTTTATTCAACAAGCTTTAAGCACGATAACTGAACAGATATTCCTATCTCTCTGAACCATCTAGCTACTTCCCAGCCATAAGGCCCAAGTTACTTGCTATTTCTCTCTCTCTCTGGCTCACTTTCCTGTAAGAATCTGTCCTCATGGAGGACTCTCTTGGCAACTCCGCCTCATGCCTGATCTCAGGGTGACCTTCTCGATCTTCCTCCATCTGCCTCATGGGCAAATCCTTTCTTCTTTGCTCTTCTCCCTGGGATCCTTGGCTGGGATTGGAAGTCCAGCCTTTCCATCATCATCATCATCATTATATTTCTTTATTCCCTTTACATCCCAGTCACAGCCCCATCCTCCTAGTCCCCCCCCCACATAGCCCCTACCTCACCCCTTCTCTTCTGAGGAGAAGGAGTCCCACCTAAGTATCACCCTACCCTAGAATGTCAAGTCACTGCAGGACTATGTACATCTTCTCCCACTGAGGCCAGACAAGGTGGCTCAGATAGGGGAACAGGATGCACAGGCAAGCAACAGATTTAGGGACAGTCCCCCCCTCTCCAGTGGTTGGGGGACCCACATGAAGACCAAGCCGCACATCTGCTACATACATGCAAGAGGCCTAGGTCCAGGCCATATATCCTCTTTGGTTGGTGGTTCAGTCTCTGGGAACCTTCAAGTGTCTAGGTTAGTTGACTCTGTTGGTCTTCTTGTGGTGTGTCTATCCTCTCTGGTCTCTCAATCCTTCCCCCAACTCTTCTGCAAGACTACCTGAGCTCGGTCCAATGTTTGATTGTGGGTCTCTCTGTTTCAGTCAACTGATGGGTGGAGCCTCTCAGAGGACAGTTTGCTGGGCTCCTGTCTACCAGCTTAACAGAGTATTATCAATAGTGTCAGGGATTGCTGGGCGGTGGTGGCACACGCCTTTAATCCCAGCACTTGGGAGGCAGAGGAACCCTGTCTCGAAAAACCAAAAAAAAAAAAAAAAAAAAAGTGTCAAGGATTGGTCTCCGTGGGACAGGTCTCAAGTTGGGCCAGTCGTTGGTTGACCATTCCCTCAGTCTCTGCTCAGTCTTTGACCCTGCAATTCTTGTAAGCAGGACACATTTTAGGTCAAAAGTTTTGTGTTTTGGTCGGCATCCTTATTCCTCCACTGGGGGGTCCTGCCTGGCTACAGGAGGTGTCCATTTCAGACTCCGTATTTCTCACTGCTAGGAGTCTCAGCTAGAGTCATCCTCACAGACTCCTGGGAGTCTCCCCCAACCCAGGTTTCTGGCATGTCTTGGGCATCTACTCAAAATGCTCCACCATACCACAAGGACATGTGCTCCACTATGTTCATAGCAGCTTTATTCATAATAGAAACTGGAAATAACCCAAATAGCCCTCGACTGACGAATGGATAAAGAAAATGTGATTCATTTACACAATGGAATATTATTCAGCTATTAAAAACAAGGACACCATGGAATTTGCAGGCAAATGGATGGAACTAGAAAATATCATCCTGAGTGAGGTAACCATAAAGGACATGCATGGTATATACTCACTGATAAGGACATGCATGGTGTGTACTCACTGATAAGGACATGCATGGTGTGTACTCACTGATGAGGACATGCATGGTGTGTACTCACTAATGAGGACATGCATGGTGTGTACTCACTGATGAGGACATGCATGGTGTGTACTCACTGATAAGGACATGCATGGTGTGTACTCACTGATGAGGACATGCATGGTGTGTACTCACTGATGAGGACATGCATGGTGTGTACTCACTGATAAGGACATGCATGGTGTGTACTCACTGATGAGGACATGCATGGTGTGTACTCACTGATGAGGACATGCATGGTGTGTACTCACTGATGAGGACATGCATGGTGTGTACTCACTGATGAGGACATGCATGGTGTGTACTCACTGATGAGGACATGCATGGTATGTACTCACTGATAAGTGAGTATTGCACAGGATACCCACACTACAATCCAAAGATGCTAAATAACAAGGAAGGCCCAAGTGAGGATGCTTGAATCTCACTCAGAAAAGGAAATAAAATAGTCATTGGAGGCAGATGGAGGGAGGGAACTGGATGGGAGAGGGGATGGACAGGGAAAAGGGGGGATCAGGATTGGGTGTGGGGGAGGGAGGAGTATAGAGAACAGGGAGAGTGAATGGAAATGGGGGGCATCTCTAGGTTGTAGGGAGCATTCTTTATATTACATTGATATAGGAGATTCTTCAATATTCATGGCAATGCCCATGTCTGGACTGTAACCAGATCTTGGGGCACAGAGTGCAAGACCCCCACAAACACATCACCATCTCTGTTTTATAGCAGCAGGTGTTGGGGTCTCCTGTCCCCTCTGTGCTGGAAAATGAGATAACATTGAAAACGAGAGGGAGAGCATCACCCTAGCAGCTCAGTTGACAGGGATCTCCCCACTGGGTGTCACTGTGCATAGTAGGGAAACTAAGGCAGCAGGATGAGGAGTGGAGCGCTGGAACTCCAAAGGGCAGGGCTGCCAGGAGGTGACAATACTCTCTGATAGTACTGCCTAAAGTACACGCCTTTCAGAATGTGCTCCAATCCGAGCTTGTTGGTCAGGAGATGCTGAATGTTTGAAATACACGTTAGCTGAGAGCATCCAATAACCAGGACATCAATCATGTCAACTGATTCCAAAGGCATGATCACTCTCAGACAATTGGAGAAGAGAGGAAAAAGAAATCCAACTGCTACATGGTCATCAAGATTTCCACTAGCCTAAAATCTAAGGTTTATTTATTTATTTCCTACATGACTTTGTGGGGAGGTTGCCAGTACCACAGCGTGAATGTGGAGGTCCAAGGATAACATACAGGAGCCAGTTCTCTTTCCACTATGTGGGTCCCAGGGATCGATCTCCAGTTGTCAGGATGCAGAGAAATATTTTACTTGCTGAGCTTTCTTACCAGACCCTTAACATTTATTTTAAATTAGCATCCCAATTTCTTTCTTTCTTTTCTTTTACTGAGAAGTATTAGTCGTACATCATTAGGAGTACATTATAGTAATTCCATAAATGTCGACAATGAGTAATGATCAAATTAGGATAATAAGCATTCTGTCTCTTCAAACATTAATCATTTCTACAAGCTGAGAATGTCTTCTTTGTAACCATTAAAAAAAAATCACAGAAGTTGGAGAGATGGGTCAGCAGTTAAGAGGCTGCTCTCCCTGTGAATCCCAGTTGAATTCCAGCACCCACATGCTTGCTTGCAACGGTCTGTAACTTCACTTCCCGGGTGTCCAGTGCCCTGCTCTGTTCTCCTCAGGCGCTGCACACACATGGTGCATAGTTATAGATGCAGACAAAAACCCATATATACGAAATAATTTTAGGGGCTGGAAAGATGGCTCAGCAGTTAAGAGCACTGACTGCTCTTCCGAAGGTCCTGAGTTCAAATCCCAGCAACCACAAGGTGGCTCACAACCATCCGTAATGAGATCTGACTCTAACGTCCTCTTCTAGTGTGTCTGAAGACAGCTACAGTGTACTTACATATAATAAATAAATCTTAAAAAAAAAGAAAGAATTTTCTAAAAATCAGAAGTCACTAACTGGGCACCAGAAAACCAGAACCAATCGCTCCTCTCTAACAAGACTGGGGCCTCTTATTTAACTTCCATCTGCCCTGTTCCTCCTGGTCAGGTTCTAGTCACCACAGCTACAGACCACTCATCTACGAGTCTTCCCTCATGGTACGTGTCTTTCTGTGCGTGGGCTATACCATTGTACACCACAATCTCTAATTCTATCCATGGGGCTACAATTGTCAGGATCTCCTGGCTGAATAATTGTCCTGTTGGTTTGTTTGCTTTTGTCAACTTGACACAAGCTAGAGTCATCTGCGGAGAGAAAGCATCAACTGAGCAACTGCTTCCACAGGATTGACCTGTAGGCAAGCCAGTGGGGAAATTTTCTTAACCAGTGTTTGATGTGGGGTGGCCCAGGCTACTGTAGGAAGTGGCTTCCCTGGGCTGGTGGTCCTGGAGTGTGTAAGAAATCAGGCTGAGCAAGCCATAGAGAGCAAGCCAGTGAGCAGCATCCTTCCATAGCCTCGGCATCAGTTCCTGTCTCCAGGTTCCTGCCTTGAGTACCTTCCTGCTCTGACTTCCCTCAGTGATAGAGTGTGGCCTAAGAATTGTAAGCTGAAATAAATCCTTTTCTCCCTAAGTTAATTTTTAGTTTAATCAGAGAAATGGAAACCCTACCTAAGACAATAATATTCTCGTGTGTGTTTGTGTGTGGGTACCACTGTTTATAAAGATAGGATCTTGCTGTATACCGTGTTGAGTCTTAAAATTCTTTCTAAAAATTATCGACCTTATTTTTCAGAACTATTTCATTATTTTATGTATACAGGTATTTTGTCTGCATGCATGTCTGCACCACAAATGGTTTCAGTGCCTTAGGGGGCCAGAAGAGGGCATCAAATCCTCCATAACTGGAGGTATAAACAGTTGTGAATGGCTGTGTGGAAGCTGGGAATTAAACCTAGGTCCCCTGTAAGAACGGCCAGTACTCTTAATCCCTGAACCATCTCTGCACCATATTTAATTTTTATTTATATGTATGTGTGTATATCTGAATATATAAACATGTGTGCATGTATATCTGAATGTATATATGAACGTGTGTGCATGTATATCTGAATGTATATATGAACGAGTGTGCATGTACCCTTAGAGGCCAAAAGAGGGTGAGAGGTTCCTCCAGAAGCAGGAATTGCAAGCAGTTGGTAGTTGCCCAACTTGAGTGCTGGAAGCCAAACTCTAATCTAAACTCTATGTAGATAAAACCATTCTGGAACTCACTCTGTAGACCAGGCCAGCCTTGAACTCACAAAGATCCTCCTATCTCTGCCTCTTGAGTGCTGGGACTAAAGATGTGAGCCATCACTGGCCAGCCAAACTCTTCAACTCAAACCAAAACTTTAGCTTTAGGTCCAGTCCCTTAAACTCTTGTTCTGTCTGCCTCTGTGTCTCTAGTGCTGGGATTTGTGTCTCACTATATTCAGTTCTGTGTTTTATTTATCCATTTGCCCCCCAACAATTTTCCACACTAACACCTTATCTTAGCTACTGTGAATAGGGTTTGCAATAAACCTGGCTACAAACTTCTCTTCTCATAACAAGTTAATATTCTTTGGAGGTTGTCTGGGCACTGTTCTGTTGCTGTGAGGAGACACCATGACCAAAATATTTAATTGAGGGCTTGCTTCAGAGGATTAGTCCATTACCATCATGGCAGAGAGCATGGCAGTAGGTAGGCATGCTGGAGAAATTGTTGAGAATTCACTTCTGATCCCCAGGATGCAAGCCAAAATGAGAGACTGAGCCTCCATGGGCTTTTGAAACCTCCATTTCTATCCCCAGTTACAGAGATTCTCTAACAAAGCCACACCTCCTTCAGCAAGGCCACACCTCTTTAACAAGGCCACACCCCCTGATCCTTCCCAAACAGTTTCACTAACTGGGAGTTAGACATTCAAATACCGGAGCCTGTGGGGGCCATTCTCATTCAAGTCACCACAGAGGTATGTATACTCAGTAATGAAATTGTTGAGTACATTGTGGTATTAGTTTCATGTTTTAAAAAAGAATCCCCATGTTTCCCAAATATCTAAATTTTATTGAAGAAATTACACAATGCCAAGAGTGGGGGATGTGTGAATTTGTGGTCTAGGAGTAGAGATTTTTCTGTTTGTTTGGAGACAGGGTCTCACACTGTAGCTCAGGATTTCCTTGAATTAATTGCCAGCTATTCTTTCCCTCAGCTCCAGAAGTACTGGGATGACAGACATAAGCCACCAATGTCTGGTTCAGAAAATATTATCATGGGGGCAGGGAGTGAACCTGGAATGAGATTATCCCCACCTGGTACACCAGTGGTGGGAAAGCCCAAGATGAGACAACCCCAGGTTATTTGATGCAGGAAGACTTACCCTAAATCTAGGTAGCGCCTTATGATGGCAGCCCACACACACACAAATAAGTGGATGAAGGAAACTTTGGTCTTTGCCTGCTTGTCTCACTCAGGCTGGCAAGTCCATCTAGCCTGTAATGCACTATTCCTTTACCCATATTAGAATCAACTTCTTGGGGATTCCAGCACAGAAGACTAATAGCTCCCCAGGGATCCTCCAGGCCTCCAGCACCAGATTGGGATTGCTGAGACCAGCCTTATGGACTTAAGAACTGCTGGTTTTGGGCTTCCCAGTGTAAGAGAGCTATTGTTGGACTACCTTGTCTGCAACCTAGAAGGCGATCTAATAAATGCCCCATGCTGGAGAGATGGCTCAGAGGTTAAGAGCACTGACTGCTCTTCCAGAGGTCCTGAGTTCAATTCCCAGCAACCACATGGTGACTCACAGCCATCTGTAATGAGATCTGACGCCCTCTTCTGGTCCGCAGGATACATGCAGGCAAAACGCTGTGTACATAATAAATAAATCCTTTTTAAAAATGACATATTAAGTTATTGACTACAGCAACATTTATAAGAATGAGACTGGTGACAACCTAGCACCCACAATAGAGAAATGGTTGACTGACATGACAGAGACTCAAAGGAAATGTAGAACATATATCTGCACATAAGGTATTAAAAAGAAATGCTATAGATGAAATACATTTGACACAAATCATTTGAGCAGAGAGCAGCTGGCAGAGAAGTGGCTCTGAGAGCCCAAGGCAGCAGTGTGAGCAGTGAGCTTCTGGGTGCCCAGAGTTGGGTGTGATTTGGTGATCATTTGGGAATGATCTGATGGGAGGCTTTAAAATGTGTAGCCAATCAGTGGGCTAGGTGTTTGCAATTGGTTGAGCTCCCACCCTGGCTAAGTCAGTTACTAGAAACACCTCCATGTTCAGGTGTTATAGGAGAGATCTGGGTCTTAAAACCACCCCAGGCTGACCTTTCTGTATGGGGTTAATGAAAGTGTTAGCCAATGTATTTCCATAGAAGAAACTTCTACCCACAAGATGTATGTAGAGTGTAGCATAGAGAAGGAGAAAGAAACCAGGCATGATGGTGCACGCCTTTAATCACAGCATTCAGGAGGCAGAGGCAGGAAGATCTCTGAGTTCAAGGCCAGCCTGGTCTACAGAGAGAGTTCCAGGACAACCAGGGCTACACAGAGAAACCCCCAAAACAAAAACAAAACAAAACAAAATGAAAAATAGAAGAGGGGGCTAGAGAGATGGCTCAGCAGTTAAGAGCACTGACTGCTCTTCCGAAGGTCCTGAGTTCAAATCCCAGCAACCACATGGTCGCTCACAACCATCCATAATGGGATCTGATGCCCTCTTCTGGTGTGTCTGAAGACAGCTACAGTGTACTTACATATAATAAATAAATAAATCTTTAAAAAAAAAAGAAAAATAGAAGGAGAAAAGACACAGATGCCCACGCTCAGCTACGGGAATATTTTTCATACTTTCAAAAGCAAACAAGAAAGACAGGCCAGAGGAGGGACCGGGAGAAGGAAATGAGATCTTTCTGAATGTATTTTATTGTGAAGCTTTGACTCTGGGACTGCTTAAATATTTTATACATTCAAAAAATTTTTGAAGTAAGTTAAAAGGTTGAGAAGGAAGCACTGCCTAAAATCTGAGAATAAATCAAAACAAGTATTAAATTATGTATCAAACTGATGCTGTGCTCTTAAGATAAAAGGCTTATTTCAAGTTTCTGATCCAGCCTTCAGAGCAGACTGCGTCACAGGTCGAGAGAGAGCCATGAGGAAAGCAGACACCTCCACCAGCCATCTTTCTACGAGCATCAAGATTGATGTTTGCGGCCACTGTGCACAGGCAGCAGCCTTGTAAGTTATTACAGCAATTAAAATTACAGTTAGAAGTCAAGAAGTTAGTGTCACAAAAAAAAAAAAAAAGCCATGCAGACTTAATGCTGAAGCCACATAGTCAGACCTCAGGTCAGATGCTTGGTTCGAAGAGGAAAAGTTATTGTGAAGTTTTGTTTTTTTTTTAAAGACTTATTTATTTATCTTATGTATATGAGTAACACTGTAGTTGTCCTCAGACACACCAGAAGAGGGCATCAGATCCCATTACAGATGGTTGCGAGCCACCATGTGGTTGCTGGGATTTGAACTCAGGACCTTTGGAAGAACAGTCAGTGCTCTTAACCACTGAGCCGTCTCTCCAGCCTCTATCGTGAAGTTTGGAAGCCTTTCATATTTCGAAAACTAAGTGATTTCTAAGTCAGTGTATAGAAGTAATAAGGATGCAGTTAACATGAGGTCTCACGTCTGTCTATAATTCCCAGGATCCTATGTCCTCTTCTGTGACACACTCACATACATGCAGGCAAACACTCATACCCATACAATTTTTAAAAATTAAGGATGACTATAGTTGATGAATACCTATGTAAATTTCAATGGATTTATAATAATCAAGGTGAAATGGAAAGACATAGGAAGAAAAGAAAAAAAATGAAGAGAAAAAGGAAAAACAGAAACTCAGAAAAAAACAAACTGATCACGTCACCCGAGGGTAGCCTGACTTGATAATTAAAGGGAGCAAGTAGAAGAAGACCCCTCCTGTTCTGTGGGAACTAATATCGCCATTGTTAAATATCCCCATTGGACAGGGAAAGCCTGACGTCACAGGCGAGTCCTGTCTGACAGAGCTGTAAGAGAAACAAAATCATTTCCTCAGATTAAGCTGATGCAGAGATATATAGTAATAGTAAAAATAATGATAAATAATAATAACACCGACAACAACAACACAGTTAACGGGTCTGCGTGTGGTGGTGGCTGAACGGGTGAGGTGCAGGCAGGAGAATGCGCATCCCAAGACTGGCTTCAACGATGCAGAGAGTTTGAGGCTAATCTGAGCCACATGAGACTCTACCAGAAAAAATAAAAAGTAAACAGACAAACAAACAAACAAAAAACAGAGAAACTAAAACAAAGAAAAGAGAAAGTGACTTGGAGACAGAGAAACAGAGAGAAAGACAGAAACAGAGACAGAGACAGAAAGAGAGAGACAGACACAGGCAGAGAGACACATAGAGACACATAGAGAGACACACAGAGAGAGACAGAGTCACAGAGAGAAACAGAGAGAGACAGAAAGACAGAGACAGACAGAAAGACAGAGACAGACAAAAAGAAAGAGAAAGAGGCAGAGAGAAACACAGTGACAGAGACAGAGAGACAGAGAAACAGAAACAGACGGAGAGAAAGAGAGAGACACAGAGACAGAGAAAGAAGTTGAACTTTATAGTGGAGTAATCGTAATGCCTTTTCCCTACCCCGAGTGAGCCTAGCTTCTCTCCATGCTGATGGAGTTCTGGACGAGACAAAATGGAAACGAGACGAAATGGAAACCTACACGTAAACAGGATGTGTGTTCGTGCAAGGGGGTGGTGGTGGGGGATTGAGCTTATATGTCATCCAGTTTAAGTAGAAACAAGGGACAAGCCTACAAGATAAATGACTCCAGAACAAAATGTCAAATGAATAGAATGAATGCGACAGCAAGGGAGATTGCCCCAGTTTCTAAAAAAAAACAAAACAACAACAACAACAAAAAACGAGTCAGGGGTGAATTAGAAAGCAAGGGTATGAGGCAAAGGTTGGGAACATTGAGGGGGCGCGGGGGGGGAATCTAAGATCTAAGGTCTTCCCCCACTTATCAAAGAGGGGAGAAGAAGCCCTAAGACCCACAGACTCACAGTAAGGCAGCCAGCATCGAAGTATGAGTGTGCAGGGGCTACTCCTCTCTTTTTTACTTAGGAGTGTTAAAAATTTTCAAAAAAATTTTAGGTGTGTGTGTGTGTGTGTGTGTGTGTGTGTTTGCGCAGGCACACAGCACACATGGGCTCTTGAGTTCAGTACCCACTAAGGCCAGATGCATTGGATCCCCCCACCCTGAAGATGGAATTAGAGATGGTTGCTAGCTGTCGCTGTGATGTGACCTCAGACATCCTACAGAAGCCGCACGTGTTGTTAACTGCTAAGCCATCTCTCCCGATTCCCCACGCAGGAATTTTAAAGTTAGACGTGATGGCGAAAACTAGGGAAAGTGAAGGTAATACTGCAGTTAGGCGGCCTCCAGGGGGAGGTAGTGGGAGGGAAGAGGGAGGTGAAGCCAGGAGATAGACAAAAGCCTCCGAGGAAATCCAATCTCGATGGAATCCAATCTGCTCAGACCCAGGGCGATTGTCAGTTCCAACTGCAAAGAAGATCTGGGAGCTGATAGCTCAGCCACACCAGCGTGCTCTAAACAGCCGTCATGTCTCAGAAGTGTCAGCAATAAAATCTAATGGCTCATTTTCAAAGGTGCCTCCACACAACTTAGGACTTGATACAAACAACAGAAAACACTAGACTCCTGCTGATGCTTGTGCATCTGGCTATTTCCTTCTCACCCCAAATCTGCTAAAGACTCCCCTCCCCCCACACACACATACACACACACACTAGAAGTTTAGCGTAGAAAAACCTCACTTGCAAGAACACTCATTGAACAGACTTTAAAAAAAAAGACATACACAAGAGAGGGAAATATGAGACATAAATGGATGGAAGATTGTACCCTCCTGGTTGTTCAGAAAGGGAGGAAGGACCCTGCTGCCAGGGTTAGAAAGCCCGCAATCTGCCTCAGGCACTGTACCTGCCGTTCCAGACTGATATCCGACTGGGTCAGGTCGAAAATAAACTGTTTCACTTTGTCTGTTTTGAGACTCCAGAGCTCTCACTATGAAGTGAGGGTCATTGTTTCCCATGAAGGCTTCCTGGATGTTAAGGGTTAGGCACACAGACAAGTCCCACTCCCTATGTTCTTGCTAGGACATGAGCAACTCTGAATGAGTCTTTGTCCTAGGATCCGGGGGACCTTTATAAATCCACAATGAGTAGTAATGAGTTTCAGGGAGAGACGAGCTTAGTCGTACAGAATTAACTGTCAGAGACTCAGCCACTGGGGACAATGATAACAGAGTCAAGGAGGCAGAAGAGGGGGGATTCCCATATGTTGTAAATCTGACTACTATGCTATCTAAGTTTCTTTCTTGTTGCTAAGTTACAAAGCAACTTAAGGTAGAAAGGTCTTATTTTGGATTACAGTTCCATGGCATGGAAGGCATGACAGTGGAAAGGCATAGCGGCAGGAGCGGAAGGCTGCTTGGTTGGTTGCACCACATCTGAACTCAGGAAGCAGAAAGTGTACAGGAGATAGGGAAGGGCTATAGAGCCTTGAGACCCACTGAGGCTCCTCCTGGTAGAGGCTCCACAACCTTCCCAAACAGCACTATCAGCTAGGGACCTAGTGTTTAAACACATAGAGGGGCAGAGGAGTTTGTAGTCCCAATATACTATATACTACATACTACTATACACTATATACTATATATATATACTATATACACTATATACTATATATGTGTATATGTGTGTGTGTGCTATATTATATAGTATATAGTATATACTATAACATGTAGCTTGATGTTCTTCAGGGTCAACTTGGTTCCCAATATGGCACTTTTGGGAAAGTTACTTGTTGTGAACGCCTGCCTTCATAAATAGATTAATGAGTTATCACTAGAGTGGATCTGCTATATAATCGAACTCACCCTGGCACGATTGCTGTTTCTACACATATTGTCCTTTACCATGTTACAGTGTAGCAGGAAGTCCACCCAACATGCTGGCGGGATGCTCATGAATTTCCTAGTCTCCATGATCGTGGGCCAAATGAACCTCTGTTCTTTTTAAATTACTGAGTCTGTAGTATTCAGTTATAGTAACAGCAAAACAAAACAAAAAACCAGAAACGCTATCATATTCAAAGAGATCTAGGTTCCCTGTCAGACTCATAGGAATGTGTTGGAAAACTCAGTACACAGGGGACCCTGTCTTCTCTTAGATACAGTGAGAATGAGACACCCAGTTAGTTTCTGTATTTGGTCATCTAATCCTGAGAACATATGAATATAATCTTTTGTACCAAGAAAAAAAGGCGATTAAATAAGATTAGATAGATAGATAGATAGATAGATAGATAGATAGATAGATAGATAGATAGATAGATAAACAGACAGATTATATGTAAGTCCATTGTAGCTGTCTTCAGACACTCCAGAAGAGGGAGTCAGATCTCATTACAGACGATTGTGAGCCACCATGTGGTTGCTTGGATTTGAACTCAGGACCTTCGGAAGAGCAGTCAGTGCTCTTAACCGCTGACTCAGACTCAGTAATTTAAAAAGAACAGAGGTTCATTTGTGTGTGTGGTGATATGTGCACATATGTGCATGAGTATTCACATGTGTGTCTGTGCAGGTGTATGTGTGTACATCTGTGCACATGTGCATGGAGATCAGAAGACAAACCCTACGTGTCACTCCTCAGGGGCTTTTCCCTTTTTGTTTGAGACAGGGTTTCCCATTGACCTAGGATTTTGCCACCTAGGCTAAGCTAGCTGGTCAGTAAGCTACGGAGATCTATCTGTCTCTGCTTCCCTTCATGGCTCAAATTATACACATCTCCACTGGATCCAGCTTTCCCTGGGTTCTGGGAATCGATCCCAGGCCCTCACTGACACAAAGCAAACACTTTCCCTTTCTGAGTCATCCCTACAGCCTCAGTTAAGATTCCTGAACGGAAGAGCTTAGTCCGGGTTATCTAAGTGGGACCTAAGTGCAGGCACCTGTGTTCCAGGAAGGGAGATGTGGAGGAGCTTGGGGACATGTACACATAGGGGACAAGCACACAGGGAACAGCAAGAGATCAGTTTAAGGCAGATTGAAGAGTGGAGGAACACAGCCAGAGGCCAGGGAACGCCAGCAACAGCCAGACACGGATAGAGGCAAAAACCTCCCTGGGCAGCTTAGGAAAGAGCAGTGTTGCTGAATTCAGATGTGTGGGCTGTGGAGCTGTTGTTTCAGGCTATCTATCTGATGTGCGGCCTTTTTGTTGCAGTGGCTATAGAAAATTAATATGAGGTTGGAGAGGTGGCTCAGCGGTTAAGAGCACTGACTGCTCTTCCGAAGGTCCTGAGTTCAAATCCAAGCAACCACATGATGGCTCACAATCGTCTGTAATGAGATCTGATGCCCTCTTCTGGAGTGTCTGAAGACAGCTACAATGGACTTACATATAATCTGTCTGTCTGTCTATCTATCTATCTATCTATCTATCTATCTATCTATCTATCTATCTATCTATCTTTTTACAAAGAAAGAAAATTAATAAGGGAGTTTATGCTCCATCTGGGGAAAGGATGTGACACAAAGAAGCACACAGAAAGCCACAAGGGCACAGTAGTGTTGACAGTGGCCACGGATAAGCAGGGCATGTCGATGCCTCATCTGGAGATGGCCATGGAGAGGACTTTGAGGGAGTGACACTGAGAGGCAGCAGAGCCAGAGGCTGAGAGTTGAGGCACCTGGAATCAGATCTCATCAGGTCAAGCAGCTAGGAGCTCCAATGGCTGCAGCCTAGAAGAGACTGACACTGTGCCGGATACAGCCACGCCTACTGTCTACTTGTGCCAGGTGTGGTCTCCCAAGGTCAACTGTGACCGCATTTCTATTTGGCAGACAGGAAGTGTGCTACACACGCTCCATGTCCTCTCCACTTACTCTTCCCTTGGCAGATCCACTGGCAGCCCAGTGAGGGCAGGCTCCTGGTAACAGACAGCAGGAGTCTGAGGACAGGAGGGGACAGAGAGGAGGGGAAGGCAGCAAGGAGCCCTTCTTGGCTTCTCCAGAGCCACCTCTGCAGGTGACTGCTGTACTACTGTCCACGCGTCCTGATTTGCTTTGTTTAAAAGGCGGGAAGGACCTTAAGCACAGAAGGCAACAAACTATTAAAAGTGAGGAAGCGCCCATGCACACCCACCCGGACGGACAGACTTCTCAAATGCCTCAGAGCAAGGCTTTCTGGAGCAGCAGTTCTCAATCTGTGGGTCTCAACCCCCATAGGAGTCTTGTGTCACATATCCTGCATATCAGATATTTACATTACAACTCATAATAGAAGAAAATTACAGTTATGAAGTAGCCCATGGGAGGGGAGGGTCACCACAACATGAGGAACTGTATAAAAGAATTGCAGCATTAGGAAGGTTGAGAACCACTGCTCTAGAGAGCTTGAGTCTTTTAAGTGCCTTCAGGTATAAGGTGGGTCCCTCTCCTCCTCCTCTTCTTCTTCTTCAGATTTATTTATTAATTTATTATAAGTACACTGTAGCTATCTTCAGACACACTAGAAGAGGGCGTCAGATCTCATTATGGATGGTTGTGAGCCACCATGTGGGTGCTGGGATTTGAACTCAGGACTTTTGGAAGAGCAGTTGGTGCTCTTAACCACTGAACCATCTCTCCAGCCGGGTCTTCCTCTTCTTATGTTGGATTGGTTAATTGATACAAAGAAAGGAGATCTGGTAGGCCTGCAGTTTTATGCCAGCTGAGACTTGTCCCTGACTGACCTTGGGCTAGTGAGGTCAGTCAGGAGGAAGGGGGACCCCTGGTCAGTGCCACTTTGTTTGGAATGAAGAAGAAGCTGGGAGGTTTCCTTGTTTACTCTTAGCCTCTTCGTCTATCGGTCCGTCTGTCTGCCTGTCAGGATGCTACCTGCACACTCTGCTGCCAGGGGCCAGTCAACAATCACCACCACAAGTTAATCCTCTTGGGGATTTGCAAATGAACAAATTTGCACTTAGACCCGAGAAACTTCCTCTGTTAGTCACAGACCCAAAGGACAATGACTTCCTCACTCTTTGATTAGAACAATACTATCTATCTCATCATTAACACCTTAAGGACTCGCCCGGCCAGCTGCCAAGACACTCAGGCAGTATCTGTTGAGCCCTTATCAAGTAGAAGTTGGGGTTTTATTTACAGTCAAAATGTTTCATAGCTTGAATCGTATATTCAAATTAAACTTTGAGCCAGGAAGGTGTTTTAAGGTTAGTAACAGGGACAAGTATAGAAGTTGGCTCTGTCTGCTCTGCCCTTGAATTCCAATACCCATTTCAGGGCTGGCTATGCCTATTGTTGTAGACCATATGTCTTTCAACGGGGATTACTCCACCACTAGCAATAAATTCGAATGACAGTCTGTCGGTAAGGCCCAGTAACATCTGTCCATCACAAAGGAAGTACAATGCCCGCCAGCCCATTGTTTGGAAGCTGTCAGGTGAATGGCTCAGGGTCAGAGGTGAAGAGGTTAGGGTTGCTTTCCATCTGGGATGGGCTGGACACAGGAGTGGGGGGCGTCCTCCCTCCCTCGAGGTGGGTTACTCACAGGGGTGTCAACTTCCCAGGGCAGCTGTGACAACTGGCAACAGATACGGAGGTGGAAACAAGAGTTTATTCTCCCCTATTTCCAGAGGGTTCCCACTTGCAATCGAGAATGGGCAGAGTTAGGACTCTGCAGAAGTGGTCCAGCCTTCTCTAGCTTCTGGTGGCTCCAGGATAATTACCCAGGGGTAGCTTTCATTTTCTCCTTGCATGGCATATCTTTCTCAATTCCTACTCTCTTTATATTTTGAGACAGGGTCCCTCCATGAACCCGGAGCCAACAAGCTTCCTTCACCCCTGACCCTGAGCCAGGCATCCTTTAGTCTTCACCCGTCCTCTTCCCCTCCCCCCATCACTGGCTTTACAGGTGGTCACTACTGTGAGTACTGTATTACATCATTTCCACTCCCCTCCCCTCTCTAACTCTTCCTGTGCCCCACCTTTCAAATTCATGACCTCTTCTTCCATAGTTATTATTGTTACATTCATGCACACAACCTAGAGACTCCATTTATCGTCGCTTGTATGGATATTTATTTAGGGTTAATCACTTGGGATTAGACAACCTGCCATGGGGCTCATCCCTGGAGGAACATCTATCTGTGAATATATGGATAAATATTTAGAGCATAGCGAACGATCGTACTGACTTAGGAAATGGCAGCAGTCTTTCCCCCTTAGCGTCTATGACCTCTGTATCTGTGGGTAGTGGGTTAGGTTTACAGTACCGGGCATGAACTTGCTCCCATTGAATGGGCCTTAAATCCAATTAGATGGCTGTTTGTTACACCTAAAACGTAGGCGTACTGCTGCACCGCTGTAGGTATCCTGCAAGGCCAGTCATGGCTATGGTTTGTACGACTTACAGCTGGATGGGACTACTGTTTGATTCTCCCTTGGCAGAAGACATGGTACTTTCTGATTCCCTGAAAGCTGGTCTCAGAAAGGAGACTTCCAGGTCAGTTCCAGCTATGTTCCGATTCCTCTATGTCCTGGGTATGGAGTGTGTGGTGCCTTTAACATGTTTAAATGAAGGGAGACAACCAAAAGCAATGTCGACATCCTATACTGTTTTAGGAATCTCTAACTAACCTGACCAACAATAGGAACGAAGGTTTCTCATGCCTGACACACGTGTACGTACACCACACATTTACAAAGACCACACACACACATACACACACACACACACACACAAGCTTGTTCATATACACCACACAAATTCGCACATACACATTCACACAACCCCTGCCAAACAAAAGGAAATTGCCCCCATTTTTGATAAATTATCTTGTACTTTAAAAGCAAGTGCAGTCCTTCAATTTCACTAAGTGGTATTTATATTAAATTACCAGCTCCTAACAAATTTTTATGGAATGTAGATGAGACATTTCTATCATTTTTGAAAAGAAATAATAAGCATGTTTTATCCAAATACTTTCATACAGAAATGAAGTCACCCAGCCATTCATCCAAGGGAAATAGATGGGGAGGGAAAAGGGATCTTTGTGGAGTTATTGGCTGTGGAAATCCAATTGATTCAGACCTTAAGAACAAGGTTACAGCGCTGGAGAGATGGTTTAGCAGTTAAGAGCGCTGACTGCTCTTCCAGAAGTCTTGAGTTCAATTCCCAACAACCACATGGTAGCTCACAACTATCTGTAATGGGATCTGGTGCCCTCTTCTACTGTGTCTGAAGACAGCTATAGTGTATATATACATACATATATATATGGCATATGGCATATGGCATTTGGCATATGGCATTTGGCATATGGCATATGGCATATAGTATATAGTACATAGTACATAGTGTATAGTAGTATATAGTATATATATATATATATATATAGCATAGTATATAGCTATAATATATAGTATATATTTAAGTATATTAAATATATAAAATATTATATACAATAAATCTTACACAAACAAGGTTAGAAGAAAGATATTAAATATTTAAATATCAAAATACTAAAAAGTTGGGTAGCAGGTGCTGGAGAGATGGCTTAGCAATTAGGAGCACTTTCTGCTTTAACAGAGGACCTGAGTTCAGTTGATACTACGCAGGGCAGCTCACAACCACCTGCCACCCCAGCTCCCAGGGATCCAAAACTGTCTCTGGTCTCTGCATGTACCTGAGCACATGCCCACAGACATTCATGCACTTATACATAAAATCTAAAACAACAATGATAATGAACTCACTTTTACTGCTCTGTGGGGAATAAAATCCTGTTCTCTGGGAAAAGAAATAAAATATCTTTAATTACGGGTATCATCTTTAGATTTAAAAATGTAGAAAGAGGGCTAGAGAGATGGCTCGAGAGATGGCTCAGTGGTTAAGATCACCGACTTCTCTTCTGAAGGTCCTGAGTTCAAATCCCAGCAACTACCTGGTGGCTCACAACCATCCGTAAAAGAGATCTGACGCCCTCTTTTGGCGCATCTGAAGACAGCTACAGTGTACTTAGATATAATAATAAATAAGTCTTTAAAAAGAAAAAAAAGATTTAAAAATGTAAAAACAGCCTAGATATCCACCAGCGGGGGACCTGGTGAGGGTCGGGGAGGAGAAGAAATCACGAATGGTGGTATAGTCATGACCTAATCCTTCACACTCAGGCTGGGATGTGCCTGGGTTATTTGTCTCAGCAAAGACGAGGCACACAGACAGGATGTGGGTAGAGGAAGCAAGCTGGAGAGAAAGATCCTGTGTCTGGGATCTTACACACTATACTCTCTGTACCACTGAGCCAACATCCTCTTATTATACCTGGATTGTAGATACACACATGTAGCGTAAGAATCATAGAAAAATGTGCATGGCTCAAGGTGACGTGAACCACACCACTTTCATCCTAGTATGTTGTAGAAGTGTATGTGATACAAGTGGCATGAAACCCCTACCTACAGTTCCTTTATAACCATTGGAGCATTTTTGTAATGTGGTGGGGGAAAGAGGGATGAAGATATCACTGGTATAGGTAGCTCAGACTAGAGGTGGGATGGGAACATTTAGCTTGGCAGTCATGGTGAGCTTCTACTTGAAGATCTGACCAGGAAAGATGATAGTATCCTTGCAAAAGATGAGAGGACTGCCCTGTAGCTAAGCTACCTAGTGCTTTGCTTCAAGAGTTGACGGTATAAACCAGGCAGTGGTGGCACATGCCTTGGGAGCCAGAGGCAGGCAGATTTCTGAGTTTAAGACCAGCCTGGTCTACAGAGTAAGTTCCAGGACAGCCAGGGCTACACAGAGAAGAAGTGCTGTCTCAAAAAACCAAAATCAAAACAAACAAACAAAAAAAAAGAGTTGCCAGTATAGCTGGGAAGCAGACGCTTGCTCTGCTGGAGAATGATCTACCCAGTGTAGATGAACTCCAGAAGTGAACCGTAAATCTGTTAGTGAAGACAGAAGTCAAGGCAGGAGCTTGTGGAGCAGGAAGGCAGAGAAGCAAGAGGGGCAACTGATCTGTGGTCTCGGAATAAAGCCCAGCCAGGCTGACCTTGAATCCATGTCCCACCTTCCTCGGCTTTCTGAATTTGCAGAGTCCCGGTGTGTGTCACTATGCACAGCCAATGAAGGCAGTTAATACAGCAGTAACAGGGGACTTCATCCTGCCACCACCCCAGATGTCTGGAGTGGAGGAGGAGACAAAGCCATCCCTAAACATCCCACACCCTCGGCGGCCTGTCACTGTGCTCTCTGGCACTCCCTGGGGGTGTTGATAATGGAAGACACATGTGCACTAGATGGACAGGGACCCACTTTCCTTTTGGGGCTGTTGGACTAGGAGATGTGGCTAGTCTTCGCTTACACAAGGGAAGCTTTCTGCAGTCTCCGGGAGTAGTTACAAATGAGCCCTGAAGATTAGATGGGACACTAAGGAGTTGCATCTATAAAAACAAGCGATGGATGGACTGAAATCTCAGTCTTCTCTAGGAAATCAGGCACCCAGGATTCCTGATGTCTGGCAAATTCAACAGCCCCCAACTGAATAAAACCAGGAGACAGGTTGAGGGTTCTCAATTTTGAAATCTGATAAAGGGAGGCGGGGAGGAGGCTGGAGAGATGGCTAGAGGTCAAGAGTGCTGGCTGTTCTTCCAGAGAAGCCAGGTTCAATTCCCAGCACCCACATAGTAGCTCACAGCTGTCAATTCCCAGTACCCACATGGCAGGCAGATCACAGCTGTTACTACAGTTCTGTTACTACAGTTCTAGGGGATCTTACACCCTCGTATAGATACACATGCAGGCAAAAACACCAGTGCACATGAAATAAAATAAATAAAAAGAAAAAAAATGGAGTTGACACGGTGCTCAGTTCAGGATTTGAGTGCCGTAGGTCTCCAGAGTTTTAGACTAGGGATGTTCAACTGGAGGCTATAAAAATATTCCACATTATAATGTCTGGAGCCCGGCATGATGCCTATAATCTCAAAACTGGGGATGCTGAGGTAGAAGGATTGTGAGTTCAAGGGCAGCCTAGGTTACGGGACAAGAATATCTTAAGGGGCTAGAGAGATGGCTCAGAGGTTAAGAGCACTGGCTGCTCTTCCAGAGGGCCTGGGTTCAATCCCAGCACCCACATAGCAGCTTATAAATGTCTATAACTCCATTTCTAGGGGATCTCATGTCCTCTTCTGGCCTCCACACGCTCCAGGCACACATGTGACTCAGACATACATGCTGGCAAACCACACATGCCCACAGAAATAATATAAATTTTTTGGGGAAAATAAATCTCAGAACAACCCCCCCCCCCAGCTCTCTTTCAAAAAGTCTGAATACTTAATGGTCCTAAGAATTTCAGATAGAAGGAAAATCCTATCTACATTTCTCTTATTTAAATTTGTATTAATTACTGTGCCCATTACATGAGTGTGAATGGTTGTCGGAGGAATCAGATCAAGCTCATGTCCTCAGGCTTGTGCAGAGAGTGCCTTTGCACACCAAACCATCACACCAGCTTCTTCACTTATTTTGAAAGAGGTAGGTGGTAACTACTGCTAACACTCAACACAGGAGCACAGGCTCGGAGAAGGCCAACAGAGTGGTAGGGCCAGGTGATGGACAGAGAGGACCAGCCCCTAACTAAGGCAGTCTCCATGGAGGAGGATGAGTGGGATGTGGCTTCTGGATGGAGGCACGGATGCCCAGGCCTGCAGACTTCTGCCTTCTACCTCCTGTTCTTTATTATATGTGAGTACACTGTAGCTGTCTTCAGACACCGAGAAGGGGGCGTCAGATCTCCTTATGGATAGTTGTGAGCCACCATGTGGTTGCTGGGATTTGAACTCAGGACCTTTGGAAGAGCAGTCAGTGCTCCTAACCGCTGATCCATCTCTCCAGACCCCCACCTCCTGTTCTTGAGCTGAGCTCTGGACCCAAAGTCAGGTTCCTAGGAAAGTGTCAAGAGCCAGGTAAAAATCGGTCCATCCTATGGCTTCTCATAGTGCAGAGAAATGAAGGCCAAGGGAAGACCTTGTTAGTCTCTGCTAATACCAGAGAGGGTAAAAGACCCAAGATGACACCTGGTTTTCATCCTGTTTCTCTCCTCGGCCTTGGGTTCTCTCCTTTAGCAGAGACATTGGTAAAAGCTGTGGCTCATTTTCCCTACCTGGGGTTGAACTTGGATACTTCTCTCTCCATTAAGTCAACAGGCAGCTAGGTATAAAAGATATAATCTTAGCCAGGCATGGTGGTGTACACCTTTAGTCCCACCACTAAGGAGGTAGATGCAGACAGATCTCTGAGTTTGAGGCTAGCCTAGTCTACAAAGCACGTTCCAAGACAGCCAGGGGTACACAGGGAAACCCTGTCTCAAAAAAAACTAAACCAAAAAGAAAAAAAAGAAAAAAGAAAAAAAATGATAATAGCAGAAATGACATCTAAAGTTGATGGAAGTGTCAAATGTTGGACTCAGGCTTGTACACAATCATGTTTTATTTGAAAAGATGCCTACACTGTATTGAGTACCAACACAGGTGACCAAGATACTACAGCTCTGTCCCAGCAACACCGAGTCCCCACGGAAAGAATGTGTTATGTCAAAAGACCGGAAATATCTTCTATTAACATCAAACTTTTACATCCACCACATAAAAGCAGTTAAGATGATACAAGATTATTTTTTGCTTTCCCTGTCTTTCCCGAGCAGCAGCAGGCAGGTGATAGAAACTGGTCGGTCTTATTTCCTATACTAAAGCAGGGATGGGAGTCACTTCTACTTAAGGACTGAAACGTTCTTGGTTCTACAGTGACTGAGCCTCTGTCATCTTGTGACATCCTACAACGTTCTCAGCATCTGGGATGAGATCTCCATTATCCAGAAAGACACGGCTGATCTGAGGACTTGAGTCCTAGGGAGATGAGGATGTCGCTCCTCAACTTGGACTTTCCATCACCAAGGAGAGTGGAGAAGACAGACCTCTGGGTCATCAAGTCATCAGAGGCTTAGAGATGGTTTGGAGACTTGTAAAAAACAAAGTATCTTCCCGGAACTGAAGGTCCATGGATGCTTCTGACTAGGCTGGAAAGTGTGTATCAACTGCAGTTGCAGGCAGGTTGGCAACAACTAAAGAACTCCTGCCTCTGTGACATAACATTACCAGACTCCTTTGCCTCTTAAGAGTAATAGGGACTGGCCAGGACAAACCAACCCATGGTTACAGTTACGAAAACTGGTGATACTGTCTCGGTTTTGCTCCATTTTCTAAGCATGTTGTCTTTTGAATCATCCATCACAATATTTATGTTAAAACTGTTGTTTGCCAAAGGCAGATGCTTCGAGGGGCCGTGGCTTGTCCGTAACTTTGCTTTGGTACTGCTGGCAAGTGGAGGGGTCACCATGGCTGTGAGTGGGGTGGGTGGCCATCCCATGGGTCATCTTCCTCCACAGGAAGAGAATGGGGAACAGGGCAAGTTGGAAGCTCTCTCTGACTTTCAGAAGTGTTGGGAGAACCACCTGTTCTGTTTAGCTCTTTAGGGCCTGTGGAAATAAAGAAAATGATTACTGCTTTTACTGTGGTTGGGACTAGTCACTCCCTTTCCCACTGTCAATTGATCCTATTGTCCTTTTCTGTTGCTTCAGTTCCGGAACCTTGTGCCCTTTTCCCCCCAGATATTCCCTTCCACACCTTTCGTAGCCAGGGTCAGGACCCCAGTCATTTGCAAACATGACGCATGGACAGTTGCATGACAGTGTGCCTCCCAGTCATAGATTACACATCCCCCCCCCCCACCTCCCCATCGTATTTCTCTGATTCTCCTCTGGTCCTGAGTTGGAACATTCTGAATTCTAAAGGAAGCTTAACCAGGAGTTAGACTCTTTCTGCCTAAAGTCAACACCAGGAGGATATAATGGTCTATGAGGTGGAAGGAAGTGAGGGACAGGTGTGGGGGAGGGACCTAAACGCAAAACATGACCGCCTGCCACCCCACCATCCCCCACAGTGTATTCCCTCGTCAGAACAGGGGCTTCAGCACTGTGACGGGTGCTTTTTTTCTTCCCCCAGTCCACCTGCTGTTGATGGCAGAGGGAGCAAGGAGATTAGGAAACAAGTTAAAACTTGGGGTTTTTTTCTTTCAAATTTGAGCAGTTGGAAAATTAAGCCGAGAGAGATCAGATCTGCTCAGACCTCAAAGGAAGTCAGTTTTGTGTTTTCAGAAACTTCTAAAACCAGGGCTGACATCCATCCCAGCAAGACTGTCAGAGGCTGTGCCTGTGGAGTGACGGGCTTCTGAGGAGGACCTTGTGCAGAGGTTTCTGCGCATGCGCATGCGAAGGTTTGTGCAGTGGCAGGATCGCCTACATTCACGTGTCACATAGGGATGAGAGGTTACTTACGAGAACCTTCCAGAAATCTTCCTCATAACCACAATGATGATCCCACCGACGAAACCGATGGCTAACAAGACTCCAACTATGATTCCAACCAGAGTCACTACCGCCAAGCCATCTGAAAGAACCGGAGGAAAAAAAGCATGAGTCCCAGGAAGAAACAGATGCTCCGAATCCCATGTCACAAGCAAGTAACAGAACTGCCCTGCTGTTCTCGGCAGGGAATGGTCTCCGCTAGTCTCCCAAGTCCTGAGAAGTCAAGTGTGAAAGCACTGAGCCACTTTTCCCCGCTTGGAACCAGAGAGCAAACCCAAGCCTTGAGCAAGCTTGTTGAGCGAGGTACCGCCAAGCCCTAGCTCCAGCCCCGGTCTAATCCCAGCTTGTGAATCAAGAGGTTTCCTAGTCTCTAGATTTATCACACATAACACGCAGGCGTCATGGTTGATGGGCATGCTTCTTTATGGCTTCCATGACAAAAGCTCCTAAAATCTCAGAAGAGAAGGAACATACTGCAGCATAATAAACGTATGTTTAATACATTAAAAGAAAAACGTATGAAAACTTACAGCCAACATTATTTAAGTGGGAAAACCTCAAATTATTTCCATCATAAAGAACAACAAAGATACCAACTTATTCAGTATATGTTATTATTCAGTGATATGTTGCTATTCTCCACAGCAGTCATTAAGTAAATATACTAAGTGTGGAGTGGAGGGGGAGGTATGTGTGTATGCATGCACAAATCCATATTTATGTAGTCCTGGGTTTCCATACTAACAGGGTTACAACTGAACTATGCCCCCAGCCATATTTCTTTTCAAATATACAGACTTCCCTTTTTTTCTCTTATTAGAAAGATGAAGGTTCTGGGTCTGGCCGAGCCTGGGAAAGCTTTGTGAGACTGTCTCAAAGTAAAAAGTTAGACGTGGGCTGGGGATGTTGCTTAGGGGTAGAGCATTGACTTAGCATGCAGAAGGTCCTGGGTTCAATTCCCAGTACTTCAAAAAGGGAAGGAGGGAGGGAGAAAGGAAGAGAGCAAAGGGGGTTGGGGGAGGGAGATGTTTCATTCTGTTTATTGTTTGACTGAGAGCCAAGAAAGAATGGAATTCTTAAAAAAAAAAAAGGTTCAAAGAAACTTTGTTTTTATCTTCCAAAGGAATACCAAAATCCCATTTACCTTTCTTATCTGTTGTCTGAGTTTCATCATCTGCATTATCTGGAAAGTGAAAAACAGGACGACAGAGAATTATTAGGATTTAATGACTATAATTTAGCATTTGGCAGATAAATTTACCTTAAGTGGAATGTAACAAAACTTACACCATGAGGGTGATTTCCTCAACAAACCGGACAGAGGGTTTAGAAGCCAGCCGCGACAGACAGATTGCTGTCTCTGTAACTCTTACTGTCCATTTGCGACTGCTACTTCCCACCTACAGGCTCCGGATACTTTTGCACCCATTAGATTTTGTCTTATCTTGTTCTCAGAGTCAAGGACACTGAGTCCCAGAGCTGTAAAATAATTGGTTGGGAAACTTGGAGGCACTGAGATAGCAAAGGAATTCAGGTGTGGCTGCTTCACTTTTTTTTAAATCAAGATCCTGGAAAAGAAGAAGGGTCGTCGGAGCATTTTCCCAGCAGGCTTCTAAGCTGGGAAGAGGTAGCCCGGGCTGCCTCCTGCTAGCTACTCCATTCTTCTTTGATGGTCAGAGCTATGCATCATGGGGCAGCACCCAGCACTGCTAGGCCGAATGAAAACTACGACTTCCATTTCTGTTCTCGAAGGTTTCTTCTTGCATCCCAGCCGGGCAACAATACCTACCCTCTTCAAATTCCTCCTCCCAGTGCCAAGATTACAGGTGCATAATCCCAGGCTCAACTACCTGGAACTGGCGTTACAAATCGTTGTTAGCTGCTATGTGGTTGCTAGGAGCTGAACCCTAGTCCTCTATGTTCTTAGCCACTGAACCATCCCTTCAACACCTAAGGGCAACAGCAGGAATTCTCAGTGAAAGGGGAGGGCTGCTTTTTTCTGCTGGTTGGATGCTGAATCACCATAGAAACGAGAAATCCTCCACGATTTCGAAATGTGCTGTTAACACTCCTCGTTCTTTCTTTGCCGACTTGGTTGTGTCTGGTATTTATGGTATTTAATGTTAATGTTTTTCTTTAAAGGATTTATTCATTTTATTATTTTATGTATATGAGTACACTGTCGCTGTACAGGTGCTTGTGAGCCTTCAAGTGGTTGCTGGGAATTGAATTTAGGACCTCTGCTCAATCAGGTTAACCCAAGGATTTATTTATTCTGATAAATAAGTACTCTGTCGCTGTCTTCAGACACACCAGAAGAGGGCATCAGATCTCATTACAGATGGTTGTGAGTCACCATGTGGTTGTTGAACTCAGGACCATGTGGGATTTGAACTCGGGACCTTCAGAAGAGCAGTCAGTGGTCTTACCTGCTGAGTCATCTCTCCAGCCCTAATGTTAATGTTTTTCTTAACAGCTTGCAGCAAGCTTTTCATTCACTTCCAAAGCACTTTACAGGGTGTACCTCAGTGGTAGATAGAGCAGTTGCCTAGCCCGTGAGGAAGGGGCTGGATTAGATCCAGAGCACACCCAAATTCCCAACCAACCAACCAACCAACCAACCAACCAACCAACCAGAGCCTCTACCCCACTTGATAATAGGAGCAAAATGTGTAAGGCAAGAACATCATGTCATTAATTATGGTTTTGTGTTTCATTTTGAGACAGGACCTCTCTCTGTAGCCCTGGCTTGTCTAGCACTCACTCTGTAGATCAAGCCTCCCTCAAATTCAGAGACCCACCTGCCTCTGCCTCCTAATTGCTGAGATTAAAGGTGTGCACTACCATGCCCGGTCAACATAAATCCTATTAATTCTGCAGCTCGGAGGGATTATACTTAATCATGTATAATCATCACCTCCATCCATTGACTGAACTCTTTTTGTGTGTGTACGCTTGCCAGGGCTCGAACCCAGGATCTCAGCCATGCTTGGCAAGTATCTGTCAGAGCCGCATTCTCAACCCCTTCCCACTGTGTAAAAATTAAACATACTACCCAGCGATTCTTCATCCACCCTCCTAAGCTTCTAGGGGCCACCATTCTGATGTCTATGGCTATTGGTTTCTGGGTGCTTCAAGCAAGTAGATTCATACCACACTCTCCTTTGTGTTCAACTGAACTGCCTTGTGTGTATGGTAGCATGTGCCAGCCTTGCTTTCTCTTTTAAAGCTAAATAATATTCCACCATGCATAGATATTACATTTTTCACCTGATTGTGAACACTGTTGCTTCCAGTGTTAAATATTGTAGACAGTGATATGTATGCAGTGGTATGTACAAATATGGAAGATTTGTTTTGTTCCTGAGACAGCATCTCATGTAGCCCCATGTGGGTATTTTGTAAGATAAAGTCTTACTATGTAGCCCAGACTAGCCTCTAATTAGCAATCTTGGTGCCTCAGAATATGAGCATTATGGTCATGTACTACCAAATCTGGATCTAAAGTGATTTTTTTAAAGCCTTAGAAATGGGGCTGGAGAGATGGATTAGTGATTGGAAGTGCTGGCTGCTCTTCCAGGGGAGCTGGGTGGAGTCAATTCCCAGAACCTTCATGGCAGCTTGCAGCTGACTGTACCTCCAGTTCTAGAGAATCCAACACCCTCCCACAAACATATATGCAGGCAAACACGAATGCACACAAAATAAAAATAAATCATTAAAATAAAGAAAAAAGAGTTGGGCTGGTGAGATGGCTCAGCTGTGAAGAGCACTGACTGCTCTTCCAAAGGTCCTGAGTTCAAATCCCAGCAACCACATGGTGGCTCACAACCATCTGTAATGAGATCTGAGGCCCTCTTCTGGGGTGTCTGAAAACAGCTACAGTACTTAGCTACAGTACTTACTACAGTACTTACTATGTACTTACATATATAATAATAAATAAATCTATCTTTGGGCCAGAGTGAATGGGGCTGGAGTGAGCAGGGCTGGAGCAAGCAGAGGTCCTGAGTTCACTTCCCAGCAACCACATGATGGCTCACAACCAACTGTACAGCTACGGTGTACTCGTATACATAAAATAAATAAATAAATCTTTAAAAAAAAAAGTGTTGAGTTCTTAAGGCCACACCGGCAACTGGACCTGAAGTATACATTAAATAACATACAACATTTAGTCAGGCATAGCGAGCAGGCTATGTAATCCCAGCACATGGAAAGTAGAGGTAGGATGATCAGGGCTTCAAGGCCAGCCACAGTTACAAAGTCAGTTCAGGTTGTAGGCACCGTCCTGGATGATGGACGCAACCCAAACTCCTGCTGAGTCTGACTTATAACAGTCATAACGTGAAGTGGGGAACTTTAATGTAGAAATTGCTGCTCTTGAGTGTCTACACAAGATTGGTTAAAAATTTTTATTACTTATTCTTGTTTCTTGTATGTGGGCACTGTGCTGTGGTGGCCTGCTGCAGGAGACATTTTCAGGCCTTAGTGTCTTGCCTTCAAGCATGTACATTCCAGGGATTGAACTCAGGTTGTCCAGCTTGGCAGCAAGCCTCTTTCTTTACCCGCTGACCTACTGAGCCATAGAACCCCGTCTTACACAAGATGTTTTTCCTTTTCTTTTTTTTTTTTTTTTTTTTTTTTTGGTTTTTCGAGGCAGGGTTTCTCTGTGTAGCCCTGGCTATCCTGGAACTCACTCTGTAGACCAGGTTAGCCTCGAACTCAGAAATCCGCCTGCCTCTGCCTCCCAAGCGCTGGGATTAAAGGCGTGCGCCACCACCGCCCGGCTGTTTTTCCTTTTCAAAAATTTATCTTACTTCTGTTATGTGTATGCGTTTGTGTGTGGCACCCTCAGAAGACAGAGGCACTGTGAGATGCTGGGAACTGAACTCTGAAAGTATTCGTGTGCTTGGCCAGTGAGCCATCTCTCCAGCCCCAACACAAGGGTCTTTTTAAAAATTAATTAATTAATTAATTAATTATATGTAAGCATTTATTTATTTACTTATTATAATTTATTTATCTATATTTATAAACATAAATATTTATATATTTATTATAATTTATTTATTTATTATACATAAATACACTGTAGCTGTCTTCAGACCCTCCAGAAGAAGGAGTCAGATCTCATTACAGATGATTTTTTGCTCCGGCCCAAAGATTTATTTATTTATTATATGTAAGTACACTGTAGCTGTCTTCAGACACACCATACGAGGGCATCAGATCTTATTACGAATGGCTGTGAGCTACCATGTGGTTTGGTTGCTGGGATTTGAAATCAGGACCTTAGGAAGAGCAGTTGGTGCTCTTAACCACTGAGCCACTTCTCCAACACCCAGCCAACACAAGATTCTTAACTGGGGGTGGGGTGAGGGTGGGGGGGCAATACCACACCAGGAGCCTGCAACTGGCCGGTGTAGGGAGTTTACCACTAGGTATCATTCAAGGTTAAGAAATATCTCCAGAAAGCTAATAAACTAAATCTAATTTGACAGCTGCTACACTGGATTCTGGACCCTCCACACAAAACCTGGTGTGGGATTTGTTTTCTTAGTGTCTCCTCTCGGACCCACCTCTATCGGGGTGACTTGTTTTCTCGCCCCCAGAGTGGCTAGTCACCACTTTGACGGTGGTTGTTCTCTCATGATCTTTGTGATCATGGTCCGATGTTCCTGAGGTTGGCAGTTCCTCAATGGGAGGCTTCGCCCCACTGTCTCTGGGTGTCGGGACCTGTTAGAAGTGAGGCAAGAAAGAGAGAAGATAAATCCTAAAGGTTTAATATGTACAGTGTCTGCCTTCTCGCAGGACAGATTTTAAGGTAGCATACATTCAGGAAAAAAAAAAAAACAGACAAATTCCAGGTAGAACCAAAACCAAAACCAAACCAAAATGGAGTAGAGATGGGAACTGAAACTGGATTCATTCAATCCAGAAATGAATCTTAAATGCTAAGATAAATCCTAAATCAGGAAGGCACTGAGACTTCTTGTCCCTTAATTCTTTAAACAACAACAACAACAAAAACAAACAAACAAACAAACAAAAACCCCACAGTGGGCTGACAAGCTCAGTTGCCACCTACCCAGGCCCAGATCCAGGGCTCTGAATTTAAGTACCCCAAATTCTATATCATCTGCAAATGGTTAGAATCCAGGAAAGGGCCAGTCCTGCTGATCCAAAGCTGCAGAATCTCCATGACACAGGGCAATTAACAAGATAATCAGGAGGAGTCCCAATGGAGATCCAATATGGACGGCACCACAGAAGCTAGAGAGACGTCAAAACCGACTGATGACTCATTGCCATGAACATCAGCATGTGAAGATGTGTGGACAGAGGGATACACTGTGGGGCACACTGTGACACACTTCAGCTTCCACAGTGAGCATGACTGGGGTGTATGATGTGAAACTCACAAAGAAATCAATAAAAAGTTTTTTAAAAAAAAACACCTTATAACATCAATTTGGCAGAACAATGTGGAAGGGGACAGCTCACTGTCACCAACAACTTACTTTGTACCGGGCCCTTTAAATGCATTCTCAATATGCCACAGGCAACTTTATAAAATACATTCAATGAACAAAACTGAAGAAGAGCTTTTCGTGGTGTGCCAGAACTCACAGCCATTCCACGACAGTGGAAGACTGTGGAGTGGTTCTGGTTTTAAGTATACATGTATGCAGGGGTCGGGGCGGACATACATATGTGAATGTGTTTGTTATTCTGTGACTTAAGTGTCTCACTGACCTGGGGCTTGACAATTAGGCTAGGCTAGCTGGTCAGCAAACCCCAGGGACCCACCTTTCCCTGCCACCCCAGAATCACCAGATATCATCACATCTGGCTTTTTATATAGTTTCTGGGGATTGAACTCAGGTTCTCATGCTTGTAAGGCATGCATGTTACTGAGAGCCATTTCCCCAGCCCAGTGCTGACTTTTAAACTTTTTCATTGTTTATCACTGAGGACATAGCAAATGATTCGAATGAAGAGATACACCGGGTGTGGTTGCATAGGAACTGGCATCTCCCCTCTGCAGGGACCTACCTAAGTTCCCTGAATCCAGTCCTTTTTAGGTCATTTGTTTGTTTGTTTTATTTGACAGAATCTTACTATGTAGCCCTGGCTGTCCTGGAACTCGCTATGTAGACCAGGCTACAGGAATTATTTTACTATTTGCAGTTACAGCCACCATATCATAGGATATACATTTACAGACATCTGCCTCTTGGATACTAGAATTACACATATAATTACATGCCCCAGTTCAAGTTTGCAAATACTAAACTGGTTTCTTACTATTTTGTGAAGATGTGGTCTATTTTTTGACTACACTGTCGCTGTCTTCAGACACACCAGAAGAGGGCATCAGATCCCATTACAGATGGCTGTGAGCCACCATGTGGTTGTTGGAAATTGAACTCAGGACCTCTGGAAGAGCAGTCAGTGCTCTTAACTGCTGAGCCATCTCTTCAGTCCATGAGAAGATGTGGTCTATTGCTCTCAAATAGTCTGTACCAACATAGCAGCTCTCTTGTCCCTGGATAAGACCCGTGTCACTGTCGTGAGCCACACCACAATTTCTTTGTATGGAGCTGTTTTCTTACATAAACATACATCATACGCTGGCCTATGACAGCCTGCTTTTGGAGCCAACTCCCCCTTTCCCTAGACACTCACCAGAGGTGCCTTGCCAGTAGATTCATTCAGTCCTCCAGTAGCACTTGTGGTTGCTATTATGTCTTCTAGACCTGGGATCACCGTACCATCGCCTGTGCCTGGGGTCACAATATCATCTTCTAATGCACCTATGGTCCCTGAAAAAGAAAGGCCAGTCAGGGATGCAGGATGCAAATGATGAGGGCAAAAATAATTGGCTACCTACAGTCATGATCTGTTTCTTACACTGTAGGATGTGGTCCTTCCTGTCCCATCTCCGTACCGGAGCCAACACCACTGTCCTTGTGGTGCCTCTGACAAACACCATGGCCTGGTTGTCTCCGCTTAGAAGCAAAGGAAAATGGAAACACACGACGAAGGTGCCCGCTAGATGGTCTGACCATGGACATGTCTGCTCGTCCCTTTTTAGTAGAGACAGTGTCTTCCTTGGCTAATGTGCTCAAGTGGACAGAGTATTGTATAGACCAGAAAAACCCTGTAGAATCATTTGAACAGTTTTCTAAACATACCGCCGGGGTCCATGCTCTGTCCAAATCTACAATGCCCAACAAAATAACTGTCTGTTTGCTTTTTACAATCAAACTCAGGCTTAGGATTATAGCTCAGCAATGGAGCACACACTTGGAATACCCAATTAATTCCCAGAACCAAATCATTAACCAGATAAAAAACAAACAAACAAACAAACAAACAAATGTCTGGCAAGATGGCCATGAAGGTAAAGGTCTTTTGCTACCAAGTCTGAGAATCTGAGATCAAACCTGGGACCCACATGGTGGAAGGAGAAAACCAATTTTTGAAAATTGTCCTCTGATGGTCACATGTGTGCCATGACACATGGGCCCCCTCATAAATACATAAGAGGTAATAAAATTTAAAAGTACATCAACAAACCAAATCTCCATTACTATTTAGTTGAGATGGCTACTCACTTGGATAATTGAGACCGCTAACTCACTGACTTCATAGACTCATTTCAACTTCTTTTTTGAGATAGGCAGGGCCCCTCTATATAAGCCCTGGCTATTCTGTAACTCACTATGGAGTCCAGGCTGTCCTTGAACTCACAGAAATCCACCTGTCTCTGACTCCTGAGTGCTGGGATTAAAGGTGTGCGCCGCCATATTACATATGGAGTATGGAGTCAGCAGTGCACTTAAAGGTGTTGAGATGCAACAGGATGCTTAGTACCAAAAGCTAAACTTATTTGATCTAACTGCCCTAGCTTTTGTGTGTGTGTGTGTGTGTGTGTGTGTGTGTGTGTGTGTGTAGGTATGTATGTGCTATGCTGTATGTGTAGAGTTCAGAAGACAACCTCAGGTGTCATTTATGGTGCCTTGCATAGGAGTGACCTCCATAGACTCATACGTTTGAATGTTTGACTCATATGGAGTGGTGCTGTTGGGAGGTGTGGCCTTATTGGAATACATGTGGTCTTGTTGGAGGAAGTGTGTCACTGCGGTTTTTGTGGGCTTTGAGGTTCCCTATGCCCAAGCTATGCCCAGTGTGGTGGTATATGGTCTCCTTCTGCCGCCTGTGGACTGAGATGTAGATGCACCACCATGCCTGCCTGTACACTGCGATGCTTCCTGCCAAGACAATGGGCTAACCTATAAGCCAGCCTCAATTAAGTGTTGTCCTTTTCTATAAGAGTTGTCCTGGTCATGGTGTCTCTTCACAGCAACTAAACCCTAAGTAAGATATCAGTTCTCCACTTGCACCTTGTTGGAGACAGAGTCTCTTATTGTTTGCCACTACATAAGTCAAGCTAGCTGGCTTGTGAACTGTGGGTTCTCCTGTCTCCATCCCCCCATCTTTCAGTGGAAGCGCTAGAGCCACGATGTTCACTATTGATGGCATCTGCTTTCTGTGGGTTCTGGGTTTTGAACTCAGGTGCTCATGCTTGGATGACATGGGAGTCAGTCACTGTCAACCTGACACAAACTAGAGCCACCTAGGAAAAAAGGAATCTTAATGGCGAAGGGCAACGGCTTGCATCTGTCTCTCCCCAGCTCCCACGTGCTTAGAAATTGAATCTCCAGTCATTGAGTCAACAGTGCTTGAAACCGGGGCCTTGGAAAGGGAACGAGAATTGAATGAGGTCATCAGGGTGGGGTCACCAGGAGGTGATAGGTGGCTTAGTAAGAGGAGGGTAGATCTGAACTGACGCATGCACTCTTACTGTGACATCAAGTCTTCGGGAGAGCTATGCTACTACAAAGGCGTTGGCAGAAGCGGCACCACGCTCTTGAACTTTCCAGCCTCCGGAGCCACTCTGGGAATAAAGATCTAGGCTTTTGATTGGCCTGGTTTGGGGTGTTTTGATGCCGCACTGGAAAATGGAGGGACTCAAACAGTGTGAGTGGAGGTGACAAGTGTCCTCCTCTGTTGCCTCTGACTAACCGTATACCACGGCAGCATCCGCTCTTACTTATTAACTCATGTAATCCTTTTCACGAGTTACAAATCTGACTCACTGGCTATGGGCTTCCTCCCTAGACTGGAGCAGCAATGGAAACACCGAGCCTAAACACAGTTGCGAAAGAAAGCGGCACAGGCCTCAGAGGAACGGGAGGGAGGGGTGCTTAGAAAGCACTCTGTGTAATTAAAGAGCAGATGTTTTCCGGTGGGCGCTGCGCAGGCGAGCAATGCTTCCCTCATATGTTATTCTCCCTCTGTGAAGACAGCCCAGTCAGGAGCATGGCTAATAAAACATTTGATCATAACTCCAAGTGCTCATGCCAACGGGGCGGGAGGCCTCTGGAGGAATGTTGCTCTGTTTCGGAGAAGCTTTCTCTGTGCAGCTGGCCCTATTCCGGTTGCCAACCGAGGGCTTTGGATGAGCTACCTAGCACAGACCTCCTTAAAGAAAAAAAAAACAAAACTCAGGAAAAGCCTTAAAACCATCAAAACTCAGTGCATACAGATGGTAGGCCTCCTCCTGTGGTCATTTGCTACTGGGGACTGAGGGCAGGGATTGTGACTGTGCAGTAGACAGATGTTTAATGTCCATTTTCCAGACAAATAATCCCTACTTAAAAGCTAAGCATCGCCGTGGAATAGACACTTCTTTAGTGGCATGGTCACTGGCAAGATACCCACACTCCCGCAAGCAAACCCTCACCCACGCTCCTCCTGTAGGCAACCCTACGGAAACTCACTGGGACACACACACACACACACACACGCGCGAGCACACACACACACAAGATATGAAATCAGGAAGAACGTAGTCTGTTAGTTTGGAAGAGAATGAAGACTAGAAGGACTGTGGGAAGGACCAGAAAAAGGAGAATATGGTTAGAACACACTATACGTGTATGAAAATGTCATAATGAAATCCAGTACCGCGGACACTTAATATATGCTAATAGAAAACATTAAACAAAACAAAACAAAACAAACAAAAAAACCTTTCATTCCCCTGCATCGAATTCCTGGAACCACTGTCAAAATCATTTTTCATCCCATCTCTCTAACTTAAAACAAGCCCTGCTTTAAAAACAAAAGTTCTAAATGAAGCTGGCTTCAATTCCTTCATAGAAAACTCAGTTCACTGACCAAGTAACTTGATAAAAATTCCTCCTTGTTCTTTCTTCCCCTTGGCCCGCGGAGCCAAGAACTGAGGTCGCCCTGAATAGACAAAGGGTGTTTTATGAATGGCCGTGCGTGTCTTTTGTCTCCCTGGCCCAGCATTCTTTTTGGCTCCATGGGAAAGTTATCTTTACAAGATTCTCAATTATTTTGGCTGAAGGCTTTCCCTGGTGGAGAGCGTCGACTCGGCCAGCTGCCGGGTTTCCAGCCAGCAGCTGACATCCCTCTTTCTCTTTTCTTGTGGTCCCCAAGCCCGTGGATTGATGTCTTTGCACTCACGGAGGTACACACCAGCACACAGGCGCTCGGGGTTGCACTTTGTGCTTCCATACAAATGCTATAGAAGCGGAGAGTGAGGGATCTACGATTGCAATCAGTGTTCTCAGTCTGGCTTGCCAGGAAAGTCCTGGAAACATCTGTATCCCTTCCCAGTCACCTGAGTACACTTCCTGACACACTCAGCTACAGATGGCATGGGCGTGAGACTCAATGGAATTTCTCCACATGACAGAAGTCCGTCCCTTTGGATTTTAAAGAACAGTGTTTTTTATTCCTGTTCTTCAAAAGGGCTGGAGAGATGCCTCAGGGGTTAAAAGCGCTCTTTGCTCTTGCAGAGAACCCAGATTTAGTTCCCAACACCTTCACGGAAGCTCAAAACTACCTGTAACTTCTGTCCTAGGGGGATCTGATGCCCTCTACTGGGCTCTGTGGGCACTGCATCTACGTGCACGTACACACAACTAAATCATTTTTTTAAAAAACTGAGTATGATTTTAGCCATTCTGACTGGTGTGAGGTGGAATCTCAGGGTTGTTTTGATTTGCATTTCCCTAATGACTAAGGATGTTGAACATTTCTTTAGGTGCTTCTCAGCCATTAGATATTCTTCAGGTGAGAACTCTTTGTTTAGCTCTGTACCCCATTTTTTAATAGGGTTATTTGGCTCGCTGGAGTCTAACTTCTTGAGTTCTTTGTATATATTGGATATTAGCCCTCTGTTGGATGTAGGGTTGGTAAAGATCTTTTCCCAGTTTGTTGGCTGCTGCTTTGTCCTTTTGACAGTGTCCTTTGCCTTACAGAAACTTTGCAATTACACAAACAAAAACACAGGAGACAGCAGTTGTTGGTGAGGATGTGGAGAAAGAAGAACACTCCTCCAATGCCGGTGGGATTGCAAGCTGGTACAACCACTCTGGAAAGCAGTCTGGCGGTTCCTCAGAAAACTGGGCATGACACTCCCAGAGGATCCTGTTATATCACTCCTGGGCATATACCCAGAGGCTTCCCCTTCATGCAATAAGGACATATGTTCCACTATGTTCATAGCAGCCTTATTTATAATAGCCAGAAGCTGGAAAGAACCCAGATTTCCCTCAATGGAGGAATGGATTCAGAAGATGTGATATATTTACACAATGGAATACTACTCTGCAATTAAAAACAATGAATTCACGAAATTCTTAGGCAAATGGTCAGAACTTGAAAATATCATCCTTAGTGAGGTAACCCAATCACAAAAGAACACACATAGTATGCAGTCACTGATAAGGGGATATTAACCCAGAAACTCGGAATACCCAAGACACAATTCACATATCAATAAATTTCCAAGAAGATGGAAGGAGAGACCCCTGGTCCTGGAAAGACTAGATATAGGGGAATACCAGGACAGAGAAGTGAGAGGGTGTTGAATGGGGAACAGGGGGAGGGAAGAGGGCTTATGGGACTTTTGGGGAGGGAGGAACTGGGAAAGGAGAAATCATTCGGAATGTAAATAAATAAAAATATATATATATTGTTTCTGTTTATATAATCCTGAGTATGTCCAAGCAGTGGTACGCCTTTAATCCCAGCATGGGGGTGGCAAAGGCAGGTAAATCTCTAAATTTGAGGCCAGCTTGATCTACAGAACAAGGTCCAGGATGGCCAGGGCTACACAGAGAAGCCCTATCTTGTAAAACAAAAACCACCACCACAACAATAACAATAAAGCTAAGTATGGCGATTGATCAAGCCAGTTCAGTCAGTCAATAGGGCTCGCCAAGAGCTCTCCACAGGTGATACACACGTGTAACCCCTGGTGCTGGTGAGGGAAAGAGAGAGGATTGCTAGAACTCACTGGCTAGCCAGTCTAGCAGAACTGAAATGATCAGTGAGAGACCCTGTCTCAAAAATAGACGGAGAGTAACTGAGGAAGAGGACACTTAATATCAGCCTTATACATGGACTAGTACACAGGTCCACACACCCACACATGAACACATACATATACATCACACACACACCAAATACACTTTTTTTTTTTAGATGCTACAGCCTGTTTTTCTACAAGTGGTATCTGCATCTGTTCTGCAAAAGGCAAAGCCTGTCAGTCAGTAATCAGAAGTCTTATTTTCACTCTCTGACACCACACTTACGAAGCCCTTCTCAGGTTACACAACTATTCATGTCTATTTCCCTAAGTCTCTGTTTGCATACTTAATTGTTTAATTCATCTGTGTTTTCTTGAAGTGGTCCATAAAACAGGGATATATATGCATGCCTTATAGAACAAGATTCAGTTCCACAACAACCTTTGTCCTGTACGATTACAAGGGAGCTCAAATGTGGCACTGGAGATGTCATGTGTCATGGTGCCACACATTCCTCTGTATCTGTGGGAGGTTGCTTAGAGGGGAGACGTGATTTGTCCTAAAAGCACGCACGTCTTAGAAAGGCTGTCCAAGTGAAGTCAGCAGTCACCATAAGGACAGAAGCCATGTGACTAGGAGTGTAGTTCCTATCTGTAGAGCGCTTGTCTGGTGTGTCTGGGTTCATGCCCAAGTATCACATGAATTAACCAGTGACATGCATGTACAACAAAACAAAAAACAGAAGAGAACTTTTTCTTCTACTGGGCACGGTGGCTGATGCCCGTAATCTCACAAGCACCCTGGAAGCTGACGCAGGAGGCTTGTGAGTCAGGATCACCCCGAGTCACAATTAGAAACCCTATCTCAAAGCAAACGACACAAATAACCCTGGCTCTTTTTTGAGGTACCACAACTGTGACTGACAGTAGCGTCAGGATGAAGCTGCATCTTTCCTTCCCAGTCACGGCTGCCTCAGACTCATTGAGGGGAATGAGGAACACAAACTTCGTACTTCCCGTGATAAATAAGCTCATGGCCACAGAAGTTGCTGCCGATGCTCTGGGCGAAGAGTGGAAGGGATATGTGGTCCAAATCAGTGCGAATGACACGCAAGGTTTTCCCACAAAGGGAGGTGTGTCCTGATCCACAGCAGTGGGCGAGCTCTTGAGTAAGGGGTATTCTTGTTATAGACCAGGAAGAACAGGAGAGAGAAAGCCCAAGTCTGTTAGTGGACGCGTTGTGAATGCTAACCTGAGTGTTCTTTACTTGGTTATTGTTTATAATACTACTACTAATAATAATAATAACAGTAATAATAATGAGAGAAGGGTGTTTTTTCCTGGACTGACAGATACTACTGTGTTTGGGTGGTTGGGGCCCAAAAGAGCTAGCAGAATCTGAAAACTCTTCCAATCTCTCTAAAGCCGATGCTTGCTAATTTGCAGTCCAAATGCTCTTATCAAAGAAGGTAAGACTCGCGGGACCAAAGTCCCCAATATTCAGCATCTTCCATGCCACATATTCTGTAACACAAACGCTGCCCAGGAAAGCACTGGGCAGGCAGTGGGCAGGGGGCTGGCGGCTCTCATCATCGTGTGATGTAGAGATACACCTACTGGTCAGACACACACACATTGATCGGGAGCTGGAGCTGAGAGAGAACTCAGCGGCCTCAGCTCTGATGCTAACTCCTCCCAGGAGTGGCTCTCTTCCACACAAAGCCAGCTGAGTTGGAAGGAGCCACACCATGTTACTCGTGAGGGTTTCCTCTGGTTTCTGAGTGAAGTCTATCTAGTTCAACAGCTCCAATTCTCTTTTCCAGCTCTGCATGATGAGCTCTTATAGCTTTCTTTCTATCTTCTAGAAAGAAGACTTTTCATTACAATTACATACTTATCTATTTGCTTGGGGTGGGGGCATTGTGCTATCACGTGCATGTGGATGTCAAAGGATAACTTGTGGGAGTCAGTGTCTCCTACAGTGAGGGTTTCAGAGATCAAACTCAGGTCCTCAGGCAAGCGAATACTCAGCAAGCACCTTCACCCCACCTTCACCTCACCCCCACCCCACCCCTCCAGACGGGGCTTCTCTGTGCAGCTCTGACTGTCCCAGAACTGGGGCTGAAGAGATGGCTCAGTGGTTAAGAGCACTGACTGCTCTTCCAGAGGTCCTGAGTTCAATTCCCAGCAACCACACGGTGGCTCGCAACCATCTGTAAAGGGATCTGATGCACTCTTCTGCTGTAGACAGCCACAGTGTATTCATATAATAAGGCTATCTTTTGCCTTATAGGTTGCCTCATATCTCAATGCACAGACATGCCTTTGAATACTAGTGATTAAATGGCTTTGGAATGATTTTCGCGGTTATTGGAAAAAATTGAATTCTTATAAGGGAAATCCTAGCAAGTTCTGGTTTTTTTCATTTTAGGAGAAACAGTAGGCTAAACAAAACAACAACAATAAGTAATATGTTCCCAGTTATGTTCAAGATAGAGAGATGATTTTGAAAAGATTTTGAGAAAAAAAAAATCTGTAAAAAAAGATTTGGAAAAAAATAGACCTCCCAGGTAGGGCACAGCTATAATCCCCATACTCCAGAAGTTTGGGTACAAACAAATCAAGGCTGCCCAGGCTACACAGGAAAGATTCTGTTTCTAAACAAACAAATAAACTGGCATCTATTAAATGCTGGCTTACTAAAATAATTCTATTTAAACAATTCAAAAGCTCTGTCCGTCCAAAGCAAATTGAATCCCAAAGTAGTGTCTTTGGAAGGTATTTTATCAGTGGCCTTGGAGGTACCTGCCTGAGATCCCCAAATTGCGGAGGCAGCAGCGGGAGGATTTTGAGTTTGAGTTTAGTCTGGACTACTCGGGAAGAGCCTGTCTTAAACAAAACAAATCAAACCCAAACAACCGCCCCCAAACACCATAAAACAATAAAAAAAAAAGTTCCCTTTCAACTGGAAATCATTATGTTTAGTGATATAAACCAGCCTCAGAGAGATACAGAAGCAGAAGAACCTAAATTTAAATGTCTATGTATGCGTGTGTGTGTGTGTGTGTGTGTGTGTGTGTGTGTGTGTGTGAGTGTGTGTATAGGGGCAATGGGGAATAAAGACAGTAACGAAACATAGTTAACAAGGAAAGCCAAAGAGGAACAAACTGGGGGAAGGAGAAGTAGCTGGAGGGGGTGGGGGGACAGTAGAGAGAGGCACGAGAACAAAGCAGAATGCTGTGCGTGTTTGCAGATGCCATGGTGACGCCCATCGCTTCCTATGCTAACCTGAGACTTTTAATTAGGAAAACCAAGTCCCCTGGGTCAGTGAGACCTTCGGTGGATACAGAAACTTTGTAGCCAAGGCATGACTTCATCCCTAGGACCCCGAAAGCTTCCCTAGGACCCACACAGCGAAGGTGAGGACCAGCTCCAGAAAGCTTCCTGTGACCTCTCATGAATGCTGCCATGTTAAGTCCAGACCCGGGGGAGGAGGCTCACTCAGTACAATGTTTGTCACACACCCGTGAAGACCTCAGAACCCACGTGTAAAGCCGGTGTGGCTGTGTGCCTGTAATCGCAGCACTGGTCTAGTCAGTCAGTGAGCTCCAGGTTTAGGGAGAGACACTATCTCAAAAAACTAAGTGGAGGGGCTGGAGAGATGCTCAGTGGTTACGAGACAGCGACCTGAGTTCAGTTCTCAGCATCCGGGTCAGACGACTGCCAGAAACTCCAGTTCCAGGGGGACTGACTCTGACTCCATGGACACCGTCACTTACGTGCACATTTAAAAAAGAAGAAGAAGAAGAAGGAGGAGGAGGAGGAGGAGCAGGAGGAGGAGAAGGAGGATGAGGAGGAGGAGGATGAGGAGGACAAGGAGGAGGAGGAAGAGGAGGAGAAGAAATAATAATAATAATAATAATAATAATAATAATAATAATAATAATAATAATAATCCAGGAAAGAAAACTGACATGTATGTTTGGCCTCCACATGTGCATGCAGTGAGTGCATGCATCCACGCAAACGCTTACATACATCACACACACAGAATCCACTTTTGAGAAACAAGCCCTCTATTCTATTCTTTTGCCCACATAAAGGCTTTGGCATCTTATTTCCCCATCGTGTCCCAAATTGTCCCCACAAGTCTCAAAATGAACATACCTCATGCTGCAGACAGTGTCAACCCTGCTGACCACCTGCTGACCCAGGAGTTCCTGCCTCTTCCCTCGGCTACTGGAAGTGGGTTTGGAAGTGGGTTTCGGCAACAGGGAGGAGAGCCTGGAGCTCTCCTCTCCTTACTACGGCTTTGATACTCAGTGCCCTGTGGGGTGCTGCTTTTGGCCTTGTGTTGAAGTCATTCTTTGGATTATGGACGCGATGGCAGATATTTATAATGCTCCACTGGTAAGAAAAGCCATTCCTCAGAAGCCACGTTCCTCAACACCTGATAGTTGATGGGTGTGGCCAAGGATTTTTTTTTTTAATGTCTTTTCAATCTTTCCACACATCTTGGCTATCTGGCTACCTGATCAAGAGACCAGCACTGGAAAACTTCCTCTCTGCTTTGAGAGTCTATACTTGTGTCGTGAGGATGTGCGTGCGTGTGTGTGTGTGTGTGTGTGTGTTTCAGAGACCTTAGTCTTTGAGACAGGGTCTCTCATTGGATGCAAACTTGCCGATTCCGCTAAGCTGGCTTGGAAGCCCTGGAGATTTGCAAGTTTCTTCCTCCCCACTCTGATTCATAAACTTGCATCACCATGCCTGACAGTTTTTATCTTTTACACAAATTCTGAGGCTTGAGCTCAGGTCCTTATCCTTGCACATCAAGCATACTCAACCAATTGAGCTATCCCTCCATCTCCAGCCCTCTCTGCTTTTTTAAGACAAGCTCTCACTGTATAGCATAGGCTACTCTTGAATTCTTGACCCTCCCTGCTGCGGACTTCCGAGCACTGAGATTAGAACCTTGTGTACCAACACACCTGGGCTAAACAACTCTTTATTAATGTAGACAACTCTTGGAAGGCTTGGCCCTGCCACTCCAGGGTACCCACAGAAACGCCTTCACTTGCTTTCTCTGGGAGAATGTGGTACCCACTAACATGTTGCCAGTGTCTGGAGCCACGGTAGGTTCTTGGGAGGTGTTTGCTGAATGACTGATGGGCAAGTATATTACTCCTTGGATTTGTCACCCTCCAACTGTACACTGCCTTTACGGCAGAGCTGGTGAGCACCTTTCCCTATGGTAGGGCAGCGGTGATGGGACCCAGAACAATTCACCAGTGAGGGTGAACTCTGTGGCCCTGCTTGTCACTCGCTGTCACGGGTTTTGTCAAGTCTGTTTGATGAGATGGGACATGACTGTCAGGCTGCATGATGCTGTGGCGGGTAGGATGGGCATTTAAGAGAGGGGTGATGGGCTGGAATGATGGCTCAGTGGTTAAGAGCACTGACTGCACTGAGTTCAAATCCCGGCAACCACATGGTGGTTCACAACCATCTGTAACAAGATCTGATGCCCTCTTCTGGAGTGTCTGAAGACAGCTACAGTGTACTTACATATAATAAATGAATAAATCTTTTTTAAAAAAAGAGAGGGGTGTCAGAACTGAGGTGAACGGAGCAGTGCTCCCAGCTCCTCTGAGGAAATCCCACATGTACACGTTAGGAGCCTGTTCCCTTGACCTCCCAGTCAAGGGTAATGCAAAAGGTCTCTTTTAGCTTCTGGTTGGCTGGTCCCTGTGGGTCACCTCTTAAAGTTGGAAGCAGCTTTTGAAAGTTTTTGTAACTGGACTGGGCAATGAAGAAAGAGTTGGGTGTGGCTCAGTGGTAGAGTGCAGGGATAGCACACAGGGTCCTGGGATCGATCTCCAGACTCAAAGGAAGGAGTAACAAAAGACCAAAAGACGGGGTGGGGGGGGGGGAGGAAAAAGAAGAAAAACAAAGGTAATTGTGGCAGGGGGAGAGGGCAGGGGTAGGATGGGAGAGGTAGGGATAGTAATGACCCCTGTAATCTCAGCACTTGAAGGACTGAAGCAGAAAGTTCCTCAGTATATTCCTGGGCTCCAGGAAGATTCTACTGAAGAGAAGGAATGGGAGGAGGAGGAGGAGGAAGAGAAGGAGGAAGAGGAGGAGGAGGATGAAGAGGAGGAGGAGGATGAAGAGGAGGAGGAGGAAGAGGAGAAGGAGGAAAAAAGAAGAGAAAGAAGGAAGGAAGGAAGGAAGGAAGGAAGGAAGGAAGGGAGAGAGAGAGAAAGAAAGAAAGAAAGAAAGAAAGAAAGAAAGAAAGAAAGAAAGAAAGAAAGAAAGAAAGAAAGAAAGAAAGAAAGAAAGCAAGCAAGCAAGCAAGCAAGCAGAAAAGGAAGCAGGCCAATGGCTGTTAAGGACTCCCATTTTGACAGCTAGAAGTCAGTAAGTCACTGGGCAGGAGGAAGGGAGGGGCAGGGATACTCCAGGCCACCCAAGCACACCAGCTCCTCTCCCCTCAGAAGGGTCCAGGGGGTGAGAGTAGTTACTTCTTTCTGACTGAATTTACATGAGATTGAATAAAACCTACGACCCAGTGCTTTCCTGAGGTCTTTACAAAAAATCCTGCAACAAGTACCATTCCTGCTTTTCAGGCGGATGCTGAGGTAGAGAATTAGGGGGCTGTCAGCTTGGTGAGAGGGTGGCAATGGCGGGTTAGAGGTCAGACTCTGGATCCATTGGATCCATCGAAGTGCAAGGCCCACTCTTAACAGCCGTGTCTCTGGGTCACCCCTGCCTCACTCCTAGAAGGCTTCCCCTCCCCCCACCCCCCCGTCCATCCCTGGATGTTCAGACACATGTGTGAGCACATGTGGGCAGGTGTGTGAGCATGTGTGTGCACACGTATGTGGAGGCCAGAGGTCAACCTCAGGCACACACTTCCTAGAAACTACCCGCCTTGTTTTCTAAGACAACGTCTCTCTAGGACCCGGAGCTTGTGGGTAATGCCTAGTCTGCTGGCTAGAGAGCGCCATCCAGAGAATCCTCCTTTCTCTGTCTCCCCAGCCCTGAGATCACAAGCATTTGCCACCGTGCCTGGTTTTTTGTGTGGGTACTGGAAACTGAACTTAGGTTCTCATGCCTGCAAGACAAGCCCTTTACCAACACAACCATCTCCCCAGCCCTGAGCCTCCACTCTTTAAGGAAAAAGCTGGGCACTGTTGGCCGTGGATGGTTTCTACAGGAGCTTGGAGCTGGGCTGCCAAGGTCCATCTCCCGACAGACACCGCTGCCACTCACCCCAGCCTTTACCCATCGCCTAGGGGAAAGGCTCCTTCTCTCTACAGGAAAGCCAGGAGGAAGTGTCTCCAGGAATTAGCCCAGGGCTTGGCCACACTGGGCCATTCACTATTTCCTCCCTCCGAGGTTCTAGAACCTTCTTTTAAACAACCTGCCGTTTCTTCTGAGTGTGCCACCCAGTCACCCTTACAGCCTGAGGACCCAGTGTGAGTAGGTGAATGATAGTTACACTTTTTAGGGCTCCAGGAAGTGAATCAGGGCACTGCTCACCCTAAACTCCTCAGCAGTGAAACAGAAACAGCTGAGCCTGGCTTTCATCATAATAATTACTCAACTCGGGGAGACGTGGTTTTTTTTTTTTTTTTTTTTTTGTTCTTGACTAACAGCAGACGGTTTTCCTGTAAAAGGGGAAATGAATTCTCAGTTTTGTGGGCAGGAATCGTACCTCCTAAGATTTTTTTTTTTTCTGGAACCCAGTAGCAGCCAGAGGCATGCACAAAAGGCTACCTTCTAGGGAAGACTAGCAAGCTCATATGATGTTTGAGGGGTGCTGCCCCCGAATATCACATCACAGCGGGGTGGAAAGCACTTGCCTTCTGCCGGGAACCCAGCGAGAGTCTGAGCTCTGATTCCTCGGGACCCTCAGCTGAGTGACTGGAATTTCGAAAGAGCGGAAGATGAGCCCCTTCAGATCTGACTGGCCATGCAGACAGCCCAGCCGTGAGCACAGGGAAGCCTTGGCCTTGATCCTCAGTCTGGTTTGGAAGCTGAGTCTCTGGGAGATTCTCTTGGAAGCTGGGAGATTTTCAGGTTGCTCTGGGATAATCTTGTTTTTGTTTTCGTTGTACTGGAGAGTCAAACCCAGGGCCTTGCATGTGCTAGGCAACCATCTGCGACCGAACTTCACATTTGTCTCAGCCCTCCGTAGATGAAATTTTTTAAGGCTGCTATTGGCTAGTAGGGCCCTTCCCTTGCTGTCTTTCTCCCTTTCGCTTTACATATGAGAGACTCAAGCATTCAGCCCCATCCCCAGGTTCACCGTTCAGACCCTCTCAGCACACTGGCCTCCACATGCCCCCGAGATGTATCTTGATGAATATCTTCCATCACCTCATAGTCTAACACAGAGATGCAAATGTCTGCAGGGCTCAGCAATTCATCTCTTGCCTCTCACCTATCCCACCTGATTCCCACAGAAAATGAACACAGGTGTGTGTGTGTGTGTGTGTGTGTGTGTGTGTGTGTGTGTGTGTGTGGCCGGCTACCTCCACAACACTCCTGTCCTGTGATGGACACTCTCAAACCAAGTGCCAGAATAACTCCTTCCTTCCCCTAAGTTGCTTTCAATCACGCATCTGGACATAGTGGTGAAAACCTGACCGCGGCATCTGCCTTCTTTTAAAGGAGATTTATTCTTATTTCGAGCACATGAAGTGTCTGCCTACACTCATGTAGGCTATGTGTAACACGTGCCTGGTGCCGTCGGACACCAGATCCAGAACTCAGGTGTGAACCTGGTCCTCTAAAGAAGCAGGAAGTGCTCTCAACTGCTCAGCCATCTCCCCCACCCCACACCTTATTTATTGCCTTTCGTACTAAAAGGTTTGGATAATACCAACTTCGTGTTCTTCATCCTGACAGATGGTGACTATAGTCTGACCAGATGCTTCTACACGGGGCCTCCCTTGCCAAGCAAATGGCCTACCACTGAGCCACACGACAGCAGTCCTGATAAAGGACAAGGTAGGAAGGCCTCAGGTATCCTGATTTCAAAACTTGAAACAAAGCTGCAGAAATCAAGGCTGATTATCACTGGACAAGGGTGATTATCTTGTGGGCCCAGTAGGAACATCTCATAAGTCCAGGAATTCGAGGACAGCGTACGCAGCACAGAGAGAGCCTATCTCAGGAAAATGATAAAATATAAATAGGTTTGGAGCACAGCTTAGTAGCCGAGCATGTGGCCAACCTGTGTTGTGATTTCCAGCAATAGAGAAACAATTTTACAAATGACTTGCAGATTTTGCATAAGGGTGAGCCTGTAGACCAACAGAATTGAGTGGAGAGTCCAGACATAAACTTTATACTCACGGGCAGCTGATTTAGAGCAAAGGCACTAATTCAGTTCTAGAACAACCGAGGAGACCCTAGTAAAGGGTGGAGTTGGGTCATTATTTCAGGGCTCACACAGCAGTTCACTGCTAAGACATCAAAGCCTGACTGTCAGAATTAAACCATTAGACATAAGAGCCAATCTTTGCAGCTCGGGGTAGCAGTGACCTCCGACGCTGATACCAACCAAGAGCATGAGCAGAGAAGGAGACAGACCAGACTTCACGCGCTTAAAGAGTTGTGCTCTAATGAACACTATAACATAAAATAACAAGATAACCCAATTCATAGAAGGGAAGAACGTCTTTAGCTATCCAATAATAGTCCAGCACTCGCTTGCTTGCTCGCTCTCTCTCTCTCTCTCTCTCTCTCTCTCTCTCTCTCTCACTGTTTGTTTGTTTGAGACTGGGTCTTACTATGTTGTCCTGGCTGACTTGTAAACCAGACAAGGCTGGCTTTGAACTCACAGAGAAAGCTTGCCTCTTCCTCCCAAGTTCTAGGATTAAAAGCACCACTTTTCCAGTATCTAAAATTGTTAAAGTATGATTTTAATCAACAATTAAAAAACATCCTGGGGGCTGGTGAGATGGCTCAGTGGTTAAGAATACTGACTGCTCTCCCAAAGGTCCTGAGTTCAAATCCCAGCAACCACATGGTGGCTCACAATCATCCTTAATGAGATTTGACACCCTCTTCTGGTGTGTCTAAAGACAGTTACAATGTACTTACATATAATAATAAATAAATCTTTGAAAAAAAAACACATCCCATTTTTTTAAAAAAAATTACTTCTTTTACTGAAGTGAAATTCACAGGAACATCTTAGTATTCAACTTTTTTTTGAAAGAATCTTTGTTTATTTTATATATGTGAGTACACTATAGCTGTCTTCAGACACACCAGAAAAGGGCATCAGATCCCATTACAGATGGTTGTGAGCCACCATGTGGTTGCTGGGATTTGAACTCGGTACCTCTGGAAGAGCAGTCAGTGCTCTTAACCACTGAGCCATCTCTCCAGCCCCAGCATTCACAAATTTTAAGGTATATCTATGTGCAATGTGCAAACATTTTATAAAAGAAAGCAGTTAATTTAGGGGCTCACAACTTCAGAGGCTCAGAATCCATTGCTATCATCGCAGGAAGCATAGCATCAGGGAGCTAGCCATGGCACTGAGGTAGTGGCTGAATGGCTAGGGATGTATGCCCAGAATGTGTGCTCTTGGTATACTAGGAGGTCACTGTTGCCTGATGACTGGCTTTGTCTGAACCTAACTGGGCCTCTTAACTCATCTATTAGTTGCAAATAGTTCCTATCTTGTAGTTGTGCTGTGAAGACTGAATAAAACAGGGCTTGCGAGTGGTTTACACACTCTAGCTCAGCCAATGGTAAAAGTTACAATATAGTTATTGCTATTAGCCCCTCCCATTTGGAATCTAGGGTGTGGCTTTACAGCTTCACATTTTCTTTTTAAAGATTTATTTATTCATTGTACATAAGTACACTGTAGCTATCTTCAGACACACCAGAAGAGTGCATCAGATCTCATTATAGATGGATATGAGCCACCATGTGGTTGCTGGAATTTGAACTCAGGACCTCAGGAAGAGCAGTCAGTGCTCTTAACCGCTGAGCCATCTCTCCAGCCCCATGGCTTCACATTTAATCTTATTTCGGAGTGATAGGCTTAGGTAAGGCTGCTTCCCAGAAGTTGATCTCACGAGATGCCAGGAACCAAGGGGTAACTGAGAATGAGACATGGGAGTCTGTGGAGATGGTTCAGCCAGTAAAGTACTTGCCTTGCAAGCACGGGACCTTAGTAGTTCTCTGTTGTTGTGAAGCCACCACTACCAGAGCAACAATCTATAGAAGAGTGTATTTGGGGCTTACAGTTCAGAGACCTATGACCACCCATCATGGTGGGAAACACGGCAGCAAGTAGGCAGGCGGCAGTGGAGCAAAAGCTGAGAGCTTGCATCGTATCCTCAAGTAGGAGGAGAGAGGCTGGGAGAGAGGGAGAGACAGACCGACAGACAGACCCGGGGAATGGTGTGGCCTTTAAAACCTCAAAGTCCACCCCTACCCTGTGACACCCCTCTGACAACTTGCCTTCTAATAATTCTTCCTAAAAGGTTCCACCATCTGTGGGCCACACATTCAGATTCATTTTCATTCATGTCACCATATATGGAAACCTGTTGGATCCCCAGAACCATGTAAAAAAGAAAAAAAGACCGGTGTGCCGGTGTGTGATTTGGTGTGCTGAGGAGGAGGAGGAAGGAACAAGGTGGCCTTCTAGGGCTTGCTGGCCACTCAGTCAGATGTACCAGACAAAGTCCAGACCTGTGAGAGAGAAGAGTCTGTCTTAAAGAAACCAGGCAGAGGGGCTGGAGACATAACTCAGTGGCTGAGAGCCTTGGTTCCCAGCACTCACTTTGGGCCACTCAGGCTTCTCAGTAACTCCATCTCCTGAGGGGGTCAGTCTCTTCTGGCTTCTGTGAGCACTTGCACTCATGTTTGAACACACACAATTTAAAAAAAAAAAAAAACTTAAGCGAAAGAAAAACCAAGTCTGATAAGATAGAGATTTTCCTCCATCCCCCACCACACGCAAATGAGACACACTTTTCTGCACTTTATATACATATTTGTTCCCTGTGACAGGCCCTTCCCAATTGGAAAGGGTTCCAGAGACCATTTGGGCTCCTGAAGAACAAAAGCATTGGATGGAATGTGTTTCCAGATCAAGGGATTAAAGATCTCTAGTTCTCGGGGACCCACCCTAACTGAGGTCAGAATCCCCAGGGCTGCCAAAATAGGACTTCCCTGTAGGAGCTCAAAGCCGGATACCGCCGAGCACCCAGGCCTGAACACACAGCAAGAACTCAATAAATATTTGTCAAATAAGCACATTCCTTGGGTGGGGCAGCTTTCGTGTCAACAAAAGCCGTGACTTCTCTTTTCTCTTTCTCTCTCCTTTTCTAGAGATTCCAGGCAAGCTAAGCCCTTTCTCCTTTGGGTGGGCACTCCTCTGCCTCGCTGCTTTGCTTGTTTGCTTTTTTATCCTTCCTTACGGACTCTGGAAATACCCTGCCCGCAGCACCCTCCTCCTCTGGCCTTGCCCTGCCCCCCTGCCAACATCACAGGGGCTCTCAGAATGGCAGTGTGTGGCCCTGGTGGATCTGCCCACACCTCTCCAGGGTCTTCTGCAACTTTTCGGCCCTCCGATTAGAAGCCACAAGCTCACCTTTCATCTGGAAAGGCAACTGTCCGTTCCCTTGTTTTTGAAACTACATGCACTCAGCCATGATCATTCTTCTGTTTCTCCACCTAAGTGATCAGCTGCCCAAGGTCGAAAGCCTCCCTCCGAACTTAACCTGACTCATCGCCAAATACAGACTGTTCTCCCAAGCAAAGTCGCTGGACCAGACACAAATGCAGACATACCCTCTCCCTTTCTCCTTCTCTGTGTGTGCATGTGTGCCCATGAGTGTGTGTGGGTGCACGTGTGCGTGTTCAAATGATAACCTTAGATATTATTCCCCAGGCACTCTGTTTGTTGAGACGGGGTATCTCAATGACCGGGGGCTTGGTGATTGGGCTAGACTGACTGGTCAGAGGTTGTCTCTGCATTCCTAGGACTGGGATTACAAAAACCCTTGCTACAGTGGGCCAGCATTTTTACAGGGGTTCTGGGAACCAAATTCAGGTTTTCGTGCTGGCACAAATTTCTCTCCAATCCCGGTCTACTCTGTCTGTTGATGTTCAAGAGTTTCCCATCACCTGGCTGGCCATGATCGGTCTGGGATGATGGACAGCCAGGAGCTGTGGTTAGGCATGTGGGAGGAAACAGTCACCTTCATTTCCTGCCCTGGATGAACTCTGAACTCCGCAGAATGTCAGCTGTTTCCTAACCTGGCTCTATCCTACATTAGATCTTGGGTGAAAAGCCTAATCACTTTCCTCTCCCAGAACATTCCAGGGGCTGGAAAGATGGCTGTCAGTGAAATGTTCTCCACACAAACATGGACATTTGAGCTCCAGCCCCAAACTCACATACGAAGCAAAGCACAGCGGTTACCTCATCACTGGGGAGGTAGCAGCAACCGGATGCCCAGTTAGTCTAGTGATCGATCGGTCAGCTCCAGATTCAGTGAGAATCTCAAAAAATATGGCGCAGAGTAATTGAGAAAGATACACTTGATACACACACACATACACACACACACACACACACACACACACACACACTTCAAGAACTCTGTTGAGAAAGTACTTAAAATTGCAGGCAAGGGGAACTTTATCCGTTGTATATCCCTACAGGAATCCTACAAGACACCTCTTATCTCAAACTCCCCAAAATCCTTGGACCCTCTTCTTCTAACAAGACCACAGAGGTTCCTTTCCCAAGAGATCTGAGGATATCAGAACTTCCTTGGGAGATGGGTCGGGCTCGGGGTCCTCTGCAGGGTTCCTGGCAAAACTGGCATTTGAGTTCGCTTCCTCATTGGCCTCCCCCAAAATACTTCCACAAGCTGTAACCTGGAACGCCCGCTCTCAGAAGCCAGAAATATGACAAAAATTCAGATAAGTTGGTGCAATCCAGAGCACAGGTTCATTCTTGGTTGGCCTGGGTTGCAGAACTCTCGGCTAGGTGCTTTCCTGCACCCAGCAACCTGCCCCACCCTCTTGGGAGAGGTTTAGTGCCTGCATGCCGGACGAATTAAAGCAATCTATTTTAATGTGCCATGTCAAATCCATTCTAGTACGGGGAGTGTGTAACTCAAAGAAGATCTTAAGTCTTAGAGAATTTTTTTGTTTATATTTAAGGGGCTGAAAGTGAAGTTCACCTTCAGTATCAAGTTCGGTTTTTTTGGTTTTTTTTTTTTTTTTAAAGTTCCATCATAGTAAAAAGCTTAACTTTGTTTCTGAATCTCGGTCCCAGCAACTTCTGAGATAATAGTGTATAATTTACAGGAGTGGTTGGGGATTAAATGAGGTAATCCTGTGACATTCCTAGAATGTGGTGGGGGATGGGAACACAAGGAGGTGGTGTCAGGGCCATTCTCTGTCACGCCAAGACTTGGGTCTTTCCGTGTGCCAGCATGGAGTCAATGGTGGGCTGTGTTTTATCTTGTTGGTCATGGCCACCCTCAGCCTTCTGCTGCTGCACACACATCTTTAAATGTTTCCCTCTTCTGAACTCCATTTGGAACCATAAACCCCAGCTTCCCCGACAGAACCTCTAACAGAACCAGCTTTATTCAAAGCCTCCTCGGCAACATAAGCCCTCAGGCAACTTGTGAGGATTCCAGGGCCCCCGAAACTGGCAAGAACTTCAGGGAAATCACAGGATGATTCCTTTGCCACATGATTAATTCTGCTCGGACTGGTCCCGGAAGAGCACACACGAGTTAGCGGCAAGCAGCAGCTTGTAGGATCCTATAAAAAGCCGTTGCTAACGGGCGAGTCCAGGGGTACCGGCTTTGGATGAAAGTTCAGAGTGAGGGTGGGGGCCTGGCAACGGGGGAAGACGCCAGATGTGAGGACAACAGGCCTCGTTAGAATCCACAAACACCTTGGAGATCGAAAGGGGGTTGGGTTATAACACTAAGTCAGTATAGCACATGACTCTAATAGAATTAGCACACCACAAATCACCCCTGATCTGGCTCCCCCGTAATAGCTTAACTCAATGGAATTACTCATCCATATTCATTATTCTCAGACAAAAACCCTGCAGAGCAGCCTGCCTACAACTGTCCACATGGCCATGCCTCTGGGTACCCCTTTACCAAGCCTCTTTCTTCAGCTGTCCAGTTTCTGGTATAACTGAGCGATGACTCTTTCTAGACAAGACCAAATACCAGCTACATTTTAGGAGCACTTTGGAAACTGGCTTAAGACAGTTGCAGTCTACCCTTGTCTTCGGAGGATGCTAGCCAGCCTCTGGTTTTCCTAGGATGTGGTTTGGGGTGGGGGCCTCCCCTCACTTTGCGCTGGTGAGTGAGAAGTCATCTTCTTAACACACACTGTCTCGCCACGGACGGAAATGGAACCAAAATACAGAACTGTATATATATCCTAGCGCAAGGAGAAGTTTCAAAGATAGTACTGCCAGGAATAGCCCCGAGTACCATAAAGAATAGCTTCGGCTCTTTGAAGTAGACAACCTCACCCAATGCACTCTATATAATTTCCCTAACACTAGGTAGGTGTTTTCTGGGGAGAATTATAGAAGCCTAGGCTAGTCCCACCCATCTCACACAGACCACTCCTTCACCAGGAAAGACAGTCCTCCTTCTCTGAAGACCACTGGCCTTCAATCAGCATTTAGTGAGCAACTTCGACTGTCAGATGATGTTTTGGCCCCAGGATCAAGGCTAGATAGAGCTTAGATTCCACCAGGGAAACAGATACAACTTAAAATGCCAAAGGAAGAAACAAAATAATAGGAAACAGTCCCAGATCCCAGCCATACATCACATCAGAGAGGACAGCAAGACAGAAGAGGAGGACCTGATGGTGGTCCCATCAATCTTTTTCTTTCTAATCAGGGTCTTAAAGCCTGGGTTGGTTTCAAACTCCTTATACCCAATGATAACCTTGAAACCTCTCATCCTCCTGCCTCCATTTCCCAGTGCTGACATCACCCAGTTGAGCATCACTATACTGGTTTTTGTACCTTGCTGGGGATGGAATATGGGAGTGTCTCCAATGCAGAGCGAGGACCCTGCCCACTGAGGTACATACAGTCTCAGGCTCCACAGGTCTAATTCAGCCATTGAGTCTTTGGCCAAGTTCAATACAGGGCCTCAAACACATTTGCACTTCAAGGCTCACAGCAACCCTCCAGGTTGGGAGGTACAGTTCAGTGGCGTGGCTAGCAGGCTGGACGCCCTGGGTTCCATCCATTTCCAGTGTGGGGGTGTGGGGAGGGGAGGGAGAAGGAAAGTGGCAGAGACAAGGATGCTAGAAAGATAGCAGCCTGCGGTTCAAGCTGTTCCACCGTCCCTTCCAGCTACCATCCTCATTAGCGAAGCCTCTTCAGGTCTGTCCCCAGCCAGGGCTGTGACCCCCGAGTTCCAACCTATGTCCTCCGGTCTGTTCCTCTTTTTCAGAGACATTAACCATTCCTCTAACGCACTGCTCTTTGGGTCACTCCAGTCCCCCATGGCGCCATCCCGTACCATTAGCCCTCGGGGCGGGGGTGGGTGGGTGGGGGGTAAGGGCCATTCCGCACCTCTACCACCTGTGGATCCGGGCTCCTACCGCCACACCCACTAGGCTGTTCCGGGAGACTTAGCCCCACCTAAGCCGCCCCACCGCTCTCCCCCGGCTCCCTCAGATCCCAGGCCCAAGCATCCCCCGCCTCTCTCCATCCCCACCAGCAAGTGCTGGTTGCCAATCACGCAGGTCGCTTACCTCCCCGCGCACAGTCCCAGAACCAAACGCTCCCCAAAACCCAGAACAACACCGGCGCGGTCCACATCTTGATCTCGTTGGCGCCTCAGCCGCTAGTGGTTTTTGTGGATTGTGAAAAGATGAAAGAAAGAAAAAACCCTTCGAAGCCACAGGCCCAGCCGGGAAGAGCTCGGGAGGAGGCTGGAAGGCGGGTGAGCAAAAGTTCCAGCGCCAGAGAGTGCCCGAGCTTTCTCAACCCGCAGACGCAGCAGGCACAGCAAACTTGGCAGCTGCCAACTTCACGGCACAGTCGGCATTTATGTCTCCCGAGCCGGGGCGGGAGCGGGTGGGCGTCAGGTGGTCCCGGAGATCTAGGACCGCCCCCGAACTCTGTTTGGCCAGCATCACAAGATGACCTCAGGCCAGGTTTAAAGTTACAGGGCCTCAGCCACTGGGGCCCAGCCCAGGCCAAAATAGAAAAAAAAAAGCTTTTGATTTTGTTCCACTACAGGAGAAAGGGGGAGGGGGGCCACATGCAGTAAACAGTATTGCTTTACAATTTTTATTTATTTTTTTTCTACTATATTTACTATTCTGTTTTGAAGGACAAAGCACACAACTTAGGTTTCCTTGTTAGTGGGCAGGAGAGAGACTCACACACTGGCATGTGAGGCTGGTTTTATGGTTTTAGAACGACGCACTAGATTTTTTTTCCTTCTTTTTTTGTAAATACTGAATCTCGTGGTTTGAAGGAAACAGCCGTTGTTTGGGTGAGTGTTTATTAACTGAGCCCTCATCCAAGGCACGCCGATGGATGGTGGGGTGCCTGTCCTCCCTCAGATGGCCCCCAGTTCAGTACTTGACTGGGTGGGGTGTTTGACCTTGAAGGGTGCCTGGCCCTAGTGAGGTATACAGATTTGAAAGGTAGAGCACGTGACACCTCCCGATTCTGGGACATCGTAGCATCACCTGGAGACCTGAGCAGCTGTGTCATCTGACTAGCAGCCACTCACCTGGAACTAATCTATTTTAATCCTAGGGTTTAACTGGTAATCCCCCTGTCTCTTGATTTAAACAGTTCTTCCTTGCTGTCAGGGAGTGGGTATCAGCAAGAGAAATGCCCATTATTCCCTTCTAACCTGTTGGAATCTAAGAACAGGGTTGGGGGTGGTCTTGGCTCCACTCCCAGATGCCATAAATTCCTTTCAACAAAAGGATCTGAAGATGGGCCCCCTAGAGATAGCTCGGCCCCCAAGCCTGGTTGATTTGAGTTCTAAGCTCTGAACCCACAAGGGTGAAAGGAGACCTGATTCCTGAATGTTGCCCTCTGACCAGACAGCACGCACACACACACACACACACACACACACACACACACACACACACACACACACACGGTAAAAATAAGTTACAGAGAACTTAACAATGAACGTCCCCTAAGTGTCCCACTGAAGGTGAAAATGAGCTGTTTCCATCCTTTTATCTTTGACCTCGGTTTCAAACAGACTTCATCTTAAAAATTACAAAAGTAGACTGATTTTTTTTTAAATTATTTATTGTGTGTGCGCATGCATGCATATGTGGACATGTGTGGACATGTGTGTGGGCACCCATGAAACGGTATGTGTGTGATATCAGAGGATAGCTTTGTGGTGCCAGCTCTCTCCTACATTTTACATGGGTACTAAAGACCAAACTCGGGTTGCTAGCTCACCAGGCAAGTCTTTTTATCCTCTGAGACAAGACTGCTTTAAAAGCTCATGTTCCCAGCTTCGGCCCCACGAGCTAACTGATAAGACCTTTTGGGGAAATGCTAGTGTAACCCGGTGTCCCCTGAAAGCTTGCTCCCAGGAATGGTTGGTAAGATGTGCCCTTTAGCTGGGCTTCCGTGTCACTCACCAGGGTGAGAGTGAGCTTGCCCATCCAGCAGCAGGTGTCATTTGGCAGGCAGGAGGTTGAACAGATCCAGGGATTACTCAAGGGCCGGTAGCTTATCCTGGAGCTACAAGATAGGAATGAAGTGGATTCAGGAAGGGAGGAAGAGAGGCCTGGAAGAAATGACTCCCGAACTGGTCTTACGACATTATTTCTTCTGTGTGAGTATTTCGTATTGTAGACTGAGGGGGATGTCCACAGCCTATGCGGCCCCTTAGACAAATAAGAGAGGCAATAAAACCATTAACACACAGCTTATATTGAAGGGCATTTGGGAGTTAAGAGTCCAGGAAATAAATCCATCCTGCTCTGGGGCTGGAGAGATGGCAGTTAAGCGCACTGACTGCTCTTCCAGAGGTCCTGAGTTCAATTCCCAGCAACCACATAGTGGCTCACAGCCATCTATAATGGGATCCAATGCCCTCTTCTGGTGTGTCTGAAGACAGCGACAGTGTACTCAGGTACATTAAATAAATAAATAAATACATAAAATCCATCCCTCTCTTTTCTCCCATGTCATAGGGATGTGTCTAGGTTGTTGAAGGCTGGTCCCTCACCTTCTTGTAGAGGATGGAGGAGGTGGGGCAGATGTGGAAACAGAATCCTGGAAACAGAATCCTGTTGGGGGCCAGGGGACAAGAAGAGTATTGGGGAGAGGACTTAGGTCTAGGGTAGTCTGCAATGTTTCCACATGTTTAACCAGGTGAGAACTGGCCCCAAGAAGGATCACTCGCCCCAAGAAGGATCACTCAAAGACAAGGGGTGGGGGACAGATGGACTTACATTCCGCAGCAATGAAGAAGACATCTTGGCCCTGGGCAGAAGGACTATGTGCTTAAGGGTCCTTCCTGATTGTGACACAACATGTGTGAAGACTGAATAACAATGGGACAGAGATAGAATGGCTGGCGCCAGGAGATAACACTCACAGCCCTTCTATTTACAGGTGCTACCTAGAGGAGCTCATCTGACCTATGGACCTTTGATCTAAGATCTCCTACTCTTCAAGGAGAATGGTTTAGCACTGATTCACCTGGAGGGCTGGCTAACACACAGGTCACTGGAGTCACTCCAAAGTTCTCATTCATTAAAAGAGGAGAGCTGGGGTCCTACACTGAGAACAGCTCTTCGGAACACACCTTAAAACACATCCTGCCGGGCAGTGGTGGCGCATGCCTTTAATCCCAGTACTCGGGAGGCAGAGGCAGGTGGATTTCTGAGTTCAAGGCCAGCCTGGTCTACAGAGTGAGTTCCAGGACAGCCAGGACTATACAGAGAAAACTTGTCTCGAAAAAACAAAAAAACAAGACAAAAAACCCAAAACAACAACAACAACAAAACAAAACACATCCAAAGTTCTACTGGGAAGGAAAACACCTGTCTCTCATTGTCAGATCAAGGTTGGAGCCTCCTGCTAATCATGAGAAGGAGCTAAGATGATACAAACACTAGGGGACCCTTTGTTCTAGGAGATGCTGGTAGGTGTTTGGGTCTCTCACTAGCTGCATTCTTTGAGGTCTCTGCCAAGTCAGGAGACAGTGGGCTGCACTTCTGTAGGGTCCCTGGGGCGACACAGTGTTCTGAGACTGAAACTCCTTCAACTGAGCTTGAAGCACCTGTGTGGCCCCTGAATATGTTGTTTCTTAGGGCTCAAGTTGGGCAGGAATTAGATGAAGCTGTGAACTCAAAACCCCTCAGGAGTCTGCATTCTTAAAACAAGTGTCACTCCCAGCCCAGAGAACTCTGCATACCTTAGGAGCGTGGCCACCACCTTGCTCCTGGTGTGGTTGTTGCTACCAGGCCCTGAGGAGTTCTCAGTCTCTTCCCTTCTCTGGTGCTGTTTGGACCCATCAGAAAGCTCAGTCATCGCTAGTGTCTAGGGCAGACATTTTTCTGAAAAGGGCTCTAAGGGAACCAGTTTCTTTGATCTAAGGCATGGGACACTCATTACACAAGAACTAAGTATCAGGTCATTCTCTCTTCTTGGCCAACCTTCACTTGATCCTGATTTACGAAGGTTCCCTGATTTCCTCCCAGTTGCACTCATGAACTGGGTCTCTATGCCAAGACGCCAGCCAGGAAATCACTTCTGCTCTTCTATGAGTGGGGACTGTCTTGAATTGTCTCCGAAGTGCCAGAGTGCTCACTGCTCCTGTGAGGTGCCAATTGTCACCTGCTGTCGGTCATCTCTTGACTCCATGACTCCATTCCAGTGGGGCTGAGCAACAATTTCATTTTCAGACTCCCAAAGGAATTCTTTTAAAAAAGAAAAAAAAAAATTTACTCTATACTCTGTATAAAAAAAAAAAAAGGAAAAAAAATTTACTCTGTACCTGCCTTCAGACACACCAGAAGAGGGTGTCTGATCTCATTACAGATGGTTGAAAGGTTGCTGGGATTTGAACTCAGAACCTTTGGAAGAGCAGTCAGTGCGCTTAACCACTGAGCCATCTCTCCAGCCCATCTAGCAGGAATTCTTGAAAGGCTAGGTACTCATTTTCCATCACAGAGTTGAGTAAGCAGAGTTGATGTGGGTGGAGATGGGTCCCAGGGATATTATTGCTTGGTTTCCGACCCCACCCTCCAGACCCCCCAACTCCCTACCCCACCCCCGACCCCCGTACTGAGGTGCAATTTTTTACATAACAAAGCAAACCTGGCCTCCAGGTTCTCCCAGCATTCCTCAGTCCCAACCTGGCATACCCTGCCCCCAACCCTGAACTTTCCAGCCCAGGCGCTAGGCTGCCCTTCCCCCAGAGGTTCTTATTGGTCTCTCTCTCTCTCTCTGTCTCTGTCTCTGTCTCTCTCTCTTCCTCCCTCCCTCTCCACCTCTCCCCATCCCCTTCTCCCTTCCCTTCCCTTCCCATCCTTTACCTTCCCTTCCCTCTTTCTTCCTCTCCTTTTCTCTTCCTTTCCTCCCCTCCCCCCTCTCCCTCTCTCTTCCTCTCCTCCTCCTCTTCCTTCTCCTCTTCTCTCTCTGCCTGCTCACTTCCCTTTCTCTCTTTCTCTCTGTCCCCCCAACCCCCTCCTTTCCCCATGGTGACTTCCCTAACCTTGGTCCTTGTGGCCAGTGAACTGTCCCACCCAAGAGTAGCTTCCCAATAAACCTACCTTTGATATAATCTAATCTGGCTTGAATTGGCTCATTTTACTGTCAGTAGAGAAATAGCCTATCAATTATAATCCACAGACACTCAAGTCCCTGTGGACAGTGGGGTTGTATTTGCAGGTTGCTTTTAACATATCCTCCCAAGAACTTAAAAACATAGCTAGGTCACTCATACTAACTAATGAGATGCCAATACTATGTGTTAGTAAATGGCTGCTGTAATATATTGTTTAGAGGGAAGGGGGGAGAATAATGTCTGTGTATATTTAATGCCCACTTCTTTCTGAAACAGGGTCTCACTATAGCCCTGACTAGCTTGGAACTTCCTATGTAGACCAGGCTGATCTGAGATCATGGAGATCTGTCTGCTTCTGTCTCCCTTACACAGGGATTAAAGGAATGCACCACCGTACCCAGTTCCCTAAGTATTAATCTGTGGTTAGTTGAACCTGTGGATCCAGAGGACTGGTTAAACAAGACGTTGACCATGTTAAGCATTTCCTAAAAAGAAACCAGGTGGGCCTGGAGAGATGACTTAGCAGGTAAGAGCTGTATAGATGACAGGCGGTGCACACCTTAACTCCCAGCACAGAGGCAGATGGATCTCTGAGTTCCAGGCCAGCCTGGTCTACAGGGTGAGTTCTGGGGCAGCCAGGGCTACACAGAGAAACACTATCTCGAAAAACCAAACCAACAAAAACAAAAGGAAGAAAGAAAGAAAGAAAGAAAAAAAGAAAGGAAGGAAGGAAGGAAGGAAGGAAGGAAGGAAGATAAAGAAAGTTTAGAAGAATAATTTCAGAATCATATGCCCTTCCTCTTCTGTTTTGCCTTATTACCTTCATGTGATTCAGTATCATCTGCTTTTACGTGTAGATGGGCAATGATGTATTTCTGAGTCACTGGGAGAATCATGGAGAAACTATGCCCTCTAGTCCCCAATACTTGTGTGTGAATTTCCTAAGATTAAAGACTTCCTTCATAGTCACAGCAGAATTACCAAACTTAAGAAACCTAACATTAGAACTTCACCTCTCTTGGTCAGGGATGAATGCCTGCCCACCATGGTGAAGATCCTGGGTTTGGTCCTCGGCATGACCAACAAAGTTCTGTATAAGACTGTCATGGTGTCTGTCATCTGAAGTCCAAGTTCCTCAGGAGGCTGAGGCAGGAGGATCACTTGGGCCAAAGAACCCGAGATCAGCCTGAGGAAGGTGACAAACAAGACTCTGTCTCAAAGAAAAAAACAAAACAAAAATTGCTTTTGTCCCTGGTCCATAACTGTGTCATGTCTTCAGAAGATTTCAGAACACTGAGCCTTTCTTTGTCTTTCATGAACTTGGCAGTTCTTGAAGGTGATAGGTTAGGTATTTGTAGGATGTCCCTCTACTGGAGTCTATATTCCCGATGATTTCCTGCCTGAGTGGCACAGGGTTAAGGTGGTTCCTTTATGTATCACCAATTGAGTGCCACCTTTGAGCCTTTAGTCAAGGCTTTTGAATTTAGCGTAACCTACATGGGTGGACCTCTGCCCTTAAACAGGAAGCACTTCCCATTGGCGCCCAGACTAAAGTTACTTTTCTTCCTTTCAGCACTGATGCCACTAACTGACACACTCCCAGTCCCCAGACATTTGTTTCCTTCCCAGGAAATACTCCTTGGGAAGGCAGATGGGTAAAGACACCAGGGATAAGATCCTGATTTCATTGTTGGGGCATTTTCTTTTCTTCTTTTGGGAGGCAGGGTCCCGTGTAGCCCAGGGTAGTCTTGAACTCACAATGTGGCCAAGGTTAGCCTTGAACTCTTGATCTTTCTTCATTCACTTTCCAAGTGTTGGAAATACTGGCATGCCACACTGCACCCAGTTGCTGGGGTTGAAGGCAGGGCCTCCTGCTTGCTGGATAAGTCCTTATACTTCTCCAGCCCCAAGGTTGAGTCTTCATGGACTGTCTTTGGTGACTGAAGTGAGTCTCTATTGCCGTTGTAAGACAAAGAATGAGCTATTAGTGGAGTCTTTCTAGGCTCCCTAGAAGAGGTTGTTATCTGCTTGGAATGATAATGACATTATTCAAATGCAGATAAACAGGCTTCCTTGCTATTCATCCTCCAGGGAAGTCTAGACCCTCGAGGTGGGACACTTCACACACACACACACACACACACACACACACACACACACACACACACACACACACAGAGCATGCTATTCTGGCCACCCAGGTGAACAGTACCTTTGAAGAGATAGAAGGTGAGGGACCCCCTTCTTAAGCTGCCTTCTTACTGTTCCAAAGAAATGCAAAGACTCCCTTAGCTGGTGACTGCTGTTGTCATAGCAACTCATTGCTTGTTTACGTAACGACCTTCCCCCAACGAAAAGGAGAACTTTTCAGAATCCACTTCGAATTCAAAGGTCTCTGATGATTTAGGTGGCAAGAGTCACTCAGTAAGTTGGGATCGGAGTCAGGCTGGATTTGCCTTGTTAAGGTGAATACTGAGTTTGTGATTTTTTTTTTGGGGGGTGGGGGGGTGGGGGTGAGGATTGAGAACAAAATCTCAGTCTGGTCTGGAACTTTTGGTTCCATTCCCTCAGCCTTCCCAGTGCTGGGATGATGGCGTTCACTGAAACGCACCGCCAAAGCCGAGTTCAAACGGACAGACAAGCGGTAGGGAGGTGGACCTTTGTCGCAAGGCAGAACGAATGCAGAATGAATGAATGCAGAGAAGGCCTCTTTCAGTGTGTTCACGGGCCCTTGATGTGAAGCGTTTTAAAGCCCCGTCGAGCATCTGGATGTGGGAGGTTAAGCCGAGGCGCAGAGACTTTGTGGACATTGGTCCGGCCCTTTTCTCTCTTTGTTTCCCTGGGTGGCAAGTGGGCTTGTGAAAATGACTCCTTGTCCCATAGAATGTGCTCTTGGAGGAGCAAATGCATACTGAAGGCTTGACCAGAGACACTACCCTGCCAGCAGCTGTCTGTCAGGAGGAAGGACAGCTGAGTGCCAGCGTCACAGACCTCACACCTTCCCACCCTGGAGGATCCTCCCTGGGGCAGATAGCAGCTTGCACAGAGATCGTCACAGGCCCACAGGCAGGGGTGCGGTCCCTATGGTATAGCCTGGATCCTGCTGTTGATTTAGAACCTCTTTTGTTAAGGGCCCAAATCTGTTTTAATCACAGCTCTGGAATCTAACTCGAATACTCAGACAGTGTCTGCCAAGAGATGGGCTTGGCCATGACAGGAAAACAGGAAAAGGCTTAGAAGTTAATAAAGCTGGGAGAAAATGGCTTCGTGTGAGCGCTGCGCCTGCTACCTAGCTGCCTTCAGGGCATAACGTGAGCAAGGCTGCTCCTTGCTTTGCTCATCCCCAGGGATTTTTTTTTTTTAATTTTATTTTTTTCCTGGAGATGATCAAGAAGCACCAGGAGGGTTCTGGGGAAATGTTATTAGAATGATTTTTCTGTTTTCCTTCACTGCTGTGGGGAGTGTGGTCACATAGTCATTACTAGGATAATAAGGGCAGCATGCACTACACAAACACCCAGAGCACACTCAGTAGTTAGGGTTAGGGGTTAGGGTTAGGGTTAAGGTTAGGTTTAGGGTTAGGGGTTAGGGTTAAGGTTAGGGTTAGGGGTTAGGTTTAGGGTTAGGGTTAGGGGTTAGGTTTAGGGTTAGGGGTTAGGGTTAGGGTTAGGACCAGGGTTCAGGGTTAGGGTTAGGGGTTAGGTTTAAGGTTAGGGTTAGAGTTAGGGTTAGGACCAGGGTTCAGGGTTAGGACCAGGGTTCAGGGTTAGGGTTAGGGTTAGTTAGGGTTAGTTAGGGTTAGGGGTTAGGTTTAGGGTTAGGGGTTAGGTTTAGGGTTAGGGGTTAGGGTTAGGACCAGAGTTCAGGGTTAGGGTTATGGTTAGGGTTAGACTCAGTGGTGTGGTGGCTCTCAGGACTTGGCAGGATGCTAGGCTTTCAGGTTCCTGTTTATGAGCCACTTGTATTCCAAAGAGATAGATTGTGGTGTTAGAAACAGATAATCAAAACGGATAATAGAAGTAACAGAAAGGAATACCTTGAAGAAAAGCATCAATGGAGAATATCAATGTTTCTCCGAGTTGTAACATCCTGGGGGAGCATCTGCCAGGGCCACCGAAGCAGTTAGTCAAGGGCATTGATTTCAGTCTTGGCTACCTGAGCTCACAACTATCTGCTCCTGTGTTCTCTGTTCTTTTCCTTTGGACTTCGCTACAGCAACACGAAGCCTTTAGCTATACTTACTCGAGGATGGAGCGTTGCCCCAAGCATGCAGATTTCATTCAGGGTTGCTCTGTGCTGTGGTTTGGAAGTTGTCCCCAAAGTAGTCCTGTGATGAAAAATTAATCTTCTCTTTGAGGTTTTGAGAGGATAAACCACCACGAGGTTGTGTCTTTCAGAGGTGGGACCTTTGGAAGGCAGTTCACCTGTGCTTGTCAGGGTGGGGCCTCTTGGTGGAATTCTGGTGATTTTATAACAAGGGGACCTCAGAACACATTACACACTCATGCACACACACACTCGTGCACACAAACACACACCACAAAGCACATATAGACACACACCACACAGACATTCACCACACAAGTGTGCACACAAAGAGAGACATAGACACACACACACACACACACAGGCATGCACACAACTATGTGCACATAAGCACACCCCTGTATCTGGTCATACACCACCTTTGGACTCCGATGTTAAGAAGGCCATCACCAGACACAGCTCTTGATTAAACTTTATTTTCCTAAAGTTTACCTAGGCGGAGGAATTGCCTGTCATTGGCAATGGAAAGCAGGGAAACAGTGTTCGAATGTCCTCTCTTAAGAAAGCACCACAGGGGAGTGGAGAGATGGCTCTGTGGTTAAGAGCACTGACTGCTCTTCTGAAGTTCCTGAGTTCAAATCCCAGCAACCACATGCTGGCTCACAACCATCCATAATGAGATCTGACTCTGATGCCCTCTTCTGGTGTGTCTGAAGACAGCTACAGTGTATTTACATATAATAATAAATAAATATTAAAAAAAAGAAAAAGAAAGCACCCCAGGCTGTGGGGAGTAGGGTGAGGCAGAGGGAACAAAGGTTGTGTCTTTCTTGGCAGGTATATGTCTCTGCTAAGTGTGAAATTCAGTTTTTTTGTTTTGTTTTTTTAACCACAGTTGGGTTATTCTTAATGCAAATGGCAAGTATGACTCTAATTTTTATTTTGTGTCTTGGCTTCTTCTGTATCTTGGTTCTGGACTGTGTTGGTTGCTGCTAGCTCCCTGGTGGCCAAAGCAGAGAGAGTGACAGGAGGCCAGGAGAGGTTGAAACAGCCTAGCTCTACACAGGATCCAGCACAGTGCTATCCTGCCTGACCTATTTATCTTCTCAGATGTCTCAGGACAGCTGTGACAACGTGTCACATCGCATGGGAAATGAAGACAGACTCTGACCAGGACAGTCTGGTCCATCAAAATCCACTTGATAAGGAAGGCTGGCTTTGCCAGTGTGGTATTGGGATTTCCTACTGGTTCCTTGAAAAATATCTGTGGCTTAATGAATAACAAAGTAAATGTAAGTGGGTGGGAAGATTAAATGAATTTAAGTGTATAGGTCTTATAACATGCCTTATTTTCCCAATTAAAGTGTTCAAAGCAGAATAATAAAAACTAATAATTCTTGAAAGTACCCTTGAGATGTTCTTTCTTTGGTAATTTTTAATTTTAAAATTATGGTTTACTTATTAAGTCATCTTTCTGCCTATATGCATGTGTCTTGGCACACATGTGGAGTCAGGGGACTATTTGAGGGAACTGATTCTCTCCTTCAGCCACGTAGGTTCTGGGGATCCCCAACTCAGGACATCAGGCTTGGCAACAGGAAACTTCGCCTGGTGAGACATTCTGCTGGCCTGGCTTATGCCATCTGGAAACTCAATATAGCTCAATAACTTAGTGACATCTTTTTTTTTCTAAGTTTTTTTTATTTACATTCCAAATTAGTGACATCTTTTAATGAAAAGCAAAAGTTTTCTAATTCATATTACCCAACTCCAACAAAGGACAGGGGTGTGGGGATGGGAACAGGAGGGATCAAATAAGGAGAGGACAGAGAGAGAAAACTGAGAGAGAACTGGAATGGGTGGGAGAGACAGATCTGGGATGAACTAGAAACCCAGGACAAGTGAAACTCCCAGGAATCTATAACAGTGACCCTAGCTACGACTCCTAGCAATGGAGGGTACACAACCTGAAATGGCCATCTCCAGTAACTAGGCAAGACTTCTTTCTAATGGAGGGATTGGGACACCAACCCAGCCTCGAAACTTTGGACTCCCAATTTTTCCTGCCTACAAGATGTGCAGAGGTAAAGATAGAGAAGAAATTGGGGACTGGCCAACCAATGACTAGCCCAGCTTGAGACCCATGGCCACGAGAGGGAACCCACCACCCCTGACACTATTTTTTTCTTTTTTAAGATTTATTTATTATTATATGAAAGTTCACTGTAGCTGTCTTTAGACACTCCAGAAGAGGGCGTCAGATCTCATTACAGATGGTTGTGAGCCACCATGTAGTTGCTGGGATTTGAACTCAGTTGCCTTCGGAAGAGCAGTCAGTGCTCTTACCCGCTGAGCCATCTCATCAGCCCCCTAACACTATTAACAATATTCTGCTATACTTCCAGACAGAAACCTAGTGTAATTGTTATCAGAGAGGCTTCACCCAGCAACTGATGGAAACAGATGTAGAGACCCACAGTCAAACACTAGGCAAACCTTGGGGAATCCTTTGGAAAAGGGGGAAGAAGGATTGAAAGAGCCAGGGACAACACAAGAAAATATACAGAATCTACTAACCTGGGCCCATAGGGGCTCACAGAGACTAAACCGCCAGCCAGAAACTATGTATGAGGCAGACCCAAAACCCCTACACAAATGTGACAGGTGTGCAGCTTAGTCTTCATGTGGGACCCCCAACAGCAGGCACAGAGGCTGTCTCTGACTCTGATGCCTGCCTTTGGACCCCTTTCCCCTAACTGGGCTGCCTCGTCCAGCCTCAATAGGAGAAGATGCACCTACTCCTACTGCAACTTGATATGCCAAGACGGGTTAATATCTATGGGAGGCCTCCTCTTTTCTGAGGAGAAAGGGAAGAGGGATGGATGGGGGAGAGGTAAGGTGAGAAGGAGGTATTGGGAGGAGAGGAGGGAAGGGAAGTTTGGATCTGGATGTAAAGTAAATAAATTAATTAATTAAAAAAGAGAAAAGAACAGGAGCTAGAGAGATGGCTCAGGGGTTAAGAGTACTGGCTAGTTTTCCAGAGGACCTGCCTTCAATCCCAGCACCCATTTGGGAGCTCACAACTGTCTCTGTGTCCCAGGGGATTCCATGGAGTCTGCATGAACTCGGCACACACATACAGGCAGATAAAAACACCTAAGAATAAAAATAATAAAACCAGAAGAATAGTCTAATTTTCATGCAAAATAATCATCTAATGATTTATTACCATATAATCTCTAATAACTATGTGTCTTTGAGAAATACAATTCAAAGAAGTGAGATAAGATTCCGTTCATTTCAATATTCTTCTCTGCCCTCCCCTATCCCCCATTGAGTTCTTGGAATTGAGCCCTGAGCCCGTGTACATTACTCAGCTGGTTAACATTGGCCTATGTCCACAGCCTGCAGTATTCTTTAATTCGCATAGCTCCTCACAAGTTAAAAATGTACAGAAATGACTTCTACCTTATTCTACTAATGAGTGCAAATCTTCTAATGATGTGTGATGAAGGCTCATCAGGTAAGAGCACTGGCTACTCTTTTTACAGATCTGGGTTTCATTTCCAGCACCTACATGGTGCCTCATATCTGTCAGTAACTCCGCTTCCAGAGAAGTTGATGCGCTCTTCTGGCCACATTTTCAATAAGCTTTTATTTTGATTATTAGCATTATTAATTGTATTTTATTTCTAGTTATGTGTTTGTGTGTGGACGCACGCATGCGCACGCACCACGTATGCAATGGTACCAGAGGCCAGAAGGCAGTGTCAGATCCCCTGGGGCTGGAGCGACAAGGGGTCATGGGCTGTCCAGAGTGGGTGCTGGGAACTGGACTTGGTTCTCCTGGAAGAACAAGTGCTCTTAACTGCTAACCCATCTCTCCAGGCCCTGAATTGTTAATTAATTTATTTTTTGAGAAAGGATCTTGTGTAGCCCAGGCTAGCCTCAAACTCACTCTGTAGCAGAGGATGACCTTTAACTCCCGGTTCTCTAGTCTCCTGTTCTGGAGTGCTGGGATTCCAGGCAGGCACCACATCACCTGGTGTGGTGCTGTGGATGGAACTGTGGACTTTGTGCAGTCAAGGCTAACATTCCCCTTGTGCACACTCCTGGGCCTCATTTATTATTGTTATTATTATATATATTTTATTTATTGCAGCTGTCAACGTTGATATTACTGTATATCAGTTGTAGAATAATAATATATCTAAACATTTTCTCTTAGACTATAAAAATGCTCCTTTCTGTTTTACACAAGCTCTCTGGATCTACACTAACATCATTGACGTAAGGTTTTTCATCAGAGACAAGTAACTTTAAATGGATGGGGAAAGATATCACTTGCTTATGTTTCTTTTTTTCAGAGTCTCTTAAATGCATTTGAAAGAGAGATTATTTCGAAGTGTTCACATAAAAGTACTTAAGTTATGCCGTGATATATGTATATATATTTATATAAGTGTGTACAAGTATAGAGATAGATTCATTCATTCATTCAGTTAGTTAGTAGTACTGGGGATCAAGCTTAGGAACTCATACATATTGGCCAGGATTCCACTACTTATTTATTGAGTATACCTCTTTACAAGTTAACGCTGTCCGAGAAGCAAGCAGCTAGAGACATCAGGGATGGATTGCTGATGTACAGGAGGACTTGACCCCTGGCTCACCGGTGATATATCCCCGAGACTGGGAGTTCCATCTTTTCAGCTACTAAATTTGTGATGAAGGATTCTATCCGTCTGTCTGTCCGTCCATCCATTCATCTATCTATCTTTGACATGGGGTTTCACTTAGCCTAAGCAGGTCTCAAACTCACTATAGAAGGGGCTGACCTTGAACTTCTGATAACCCTCCAACCTTCCCCCCAACCCCCGCCTCTGCTTTCTGAGTGGGCACCGGGATTCCAGGTGAGTGCCACACTAGTGTTGGCTTGTTTTTGTTCACTGAGCCGTGAATTCCCAGGGAAAGGGCCCCAGCTGCTCAGACTCTTCTCTGTGTGCAGCAGGCCCGCACTTCAGCTAACGGCAGCGATTTCTCATTGGCTGTCCCCGCTCTCAAGGCCTTCACAAGCTCCATCTGCACCGTAATTCTCCTGACAAGAATCTCACCCTTAACTTGCAGGCTAGCTAGCTCCAAATTTGCCGTGGGGACATTGATGGGGTGTTCCTTTTTGAACAGAGCGCATTCCCCTGATGTCTAGAGTGTGGTCCTCTTGTCTCACACACGTGTGGCCAGAGGCATAGCACCGTGTTTGGAGATCATAAACAGGGGGTCTCCTCTTCCCTTGGTGTTTGCCATTTTGCCGCATCCCTGAAAGACAGCTGTCACAGCCTAAAAGCATCTGTAAAGGACTTTAAAGTGTGCACAGAGTGTATATAACTTTTAGAAATTACTTTAAAATGTTTCCAGGCAAAACAAAACCTGAACTGAGCAGTGGGAGCTCACACCTTTAATCCCAGCACTTGGGAGGCAGACATAAGTGGATCTCTGAGTTCGAGGCCAGCCTGGTCTACAGAGGGAGTGCCAGGACAGCCAGGGATACACGCAGAGAAACCTTGTGTCGAAGAACCAAAATCAATCAATCAATCAAACAAACAAACAAACAACACCCCTAAACCTAAAGAATAGTGTAGTTGGGGGGGGGGTAACTTTGTGAATTTTACTGAAGTGTCTGTTCTTTGAAGAGAACACAGGTACCTCAGCGGACTGCTGAGGATGAAGAGGGAGATGGGCGGGAGGAGGGAGGAGCATGTAGGAAGACACGGAAGCAGGCAGGACAGTCGGAGAGTTGGATGGTACTGGAGGAGAGCTGAGAGGGGATCCCAGGAGGTGATGGAGCAGAAGGGAGTTACAGACATGACTGTGGGGCCTCTGATGCATGGAAGGGCTTGAAATGGCTTATCTGGATGTCCCCACCTGTCAGTCACAGCACGGCTTCTGAACCTTGGCACTGCTGATATTCGGGACTCAATAATTGTCTTTTATGAAGTCATGCCCTGGGCACTATAAAATATTGAGGAATACCCATGGTCTCCATCCATCAGGTGCCGTGGGCAGACACCCACTCTCCCCATGTAATGGTAAAACATGAGATTAAGAATGGCTAAAGGCTACCTGGAGATGAGAAGATTAGCTTGGGAGACATAAGATTATACAGAGAAAGGACTTGGCACTCAGTGTTTGTCTTTCAAAATGGGCTCCCTAAATCCTCAGCAATAAAACACTCTGAGACAATCAAACCATACTGAGAACACCCAACAGCCTCAAGCATCCTTCCTCCTACAAAAATAACCAAATCTGGCTAACTTGGACCGCAGGGATTGTGCTTAGAGAGAATCCATAGGTGGCATGGGGTATGTGGTGCTGTCTTGTAGGAAGGACGAAAGTCTTTGAGACAGACAACAGAGGTGCTTACAAAGGAGGAGGATACTTGATTCTGCCCTGCCCAAGGTTAGAGTGATAGGAAGAAGATACATCTCAAGAACTTGGATCTAAGCAGGTATCCTGTTTGCAGAGACACCCACCTTGGGCTTGCATGGAGTAGTGTGACATCATTCAAGTTCTCAAACCTTGGAGAGAGAGCATCACTCCAGTCCAAAGATTTATTTATTATTATATGTGAGTACACTGTAGCTGTCTTTCTTCAGACACACCAGAAGAGGGCGTCAGATCTCATTACGGATGGTTGTGAGCCATCATGTGGTTGCTGGGATTTGAACTCAGGACCTCTGGAAGAGCAGCCAGTGCTCTTAACCGCTGAGCCATCTCTCCAGCCAGAGCAGTCAGATTCTTTGCCAGAATGTACTGTGAGCAGTCGCTCAGTTCCTAACAGAGTTTTTGTTTTCTTTGAAACCTCGTGACATCGGCCTTTATTGTCCACAAGTCTCTCGGTGTTCGGTGTTCTAGTCTTCCAGACTCCTGTCTGAGCAACCCATCAGGTTGTATTTAGCATCTTCTATGGTGTTTCTAGCTTACAGCTCCAGACTCTTCCATATTCCTCTTACAAACCAGTTAGCAACAGCTCCATCCCTCAATGCCAATTTCCCTCATTACTTGTGTTCTTGTTACTGTGAACACACATACACACACACACATACACACACACACACACACACACACTCACACCACAAGAGTCAGCTTAAGGGAGGAGGAAGGGTTTATTTTGGATTCTAGTTCCAAAGGATCCAAGGTATCATGGCAGGAAGGCGTGTTACCAAGAGCATGGAACATTTGGGGTCTCAGAGGTTAAGAGCACTTGTTGCTTTTGTAGAGGACCTATGCTGGATTCCCAACACCTACATGGTGGTTAACAGCTCCCCATAACGCCAGTTCCAGGGGATCTGATGCCCCCTTCTCATCTCTGCGGGCTAATAAACACGCAGGCAAAACATTAAAAAATAAATAAATCTAATAAAAATTCAAAACAAACTTTCAGGGCCTGGCTCTATTCTCTAAGCCAGATTCTGTCACATAAAGCTTTTACAGTCTTACCAGACAGTGTGCCACCAGCTAACAAGCCCTTGCTCACACAGGAGGTGTCTTGGGGATATTTCACAGGCAAACCATCATAGCCAAGGCCCGTGATCCTCCTGCCTCAGCCTCCTGAGTGCTGTATTCCTGGTACACACCACCACACCTGGATTCTCTCTCCAGTCTGTTACTAAACACATCCACTGTTACAAAAAAAGAAAATCTATTTTTCTTTTCTAAACTTTTAATAATGTTTGCATTATTTTTAGCTCTAATGTTTGTGCATATGTTTGTGTGTGCAAGCAGATGCACAAGCACATAAACATAGTAGTTAGAGACAACTCACAGATGTCAGGGGGGTGGATTCAGTCCACCAACCTTAGCAGCAAGCTCTTCTACCCTCTGAGCCTTCTTACCAGCCCCTGAATTTCTGTTCTTGTTTGAGTTTTTTGTTGTTGTTTGATTTTTTTTCCTCCCATGGCTGCCTGGTCAGTTTTTACGGGCTCCTGTCCTTTGGTTTTAATGACATTTTCTGTAAATGTTGCATGCTTGATACTTCATACTCTTATGGTCTCCATGTTGGAAGTCTTGAGGTTCTAAAGCTGTGCTTTGTCACTCCTGTGACTCCAGCTGGGACGTTCCTTTCTCTGAGTAGTCATGGATTCTTTGTCCTGAGCTTGTGTTGGTGGAACATGTTCAGGAGGGTTCTGGAAACTTCTCATGGGGAGGGTTTCTTCCTAGGAGACTTTACTCTGTCTTTTCCAAAGAGACCAACACTGTCACCTTACCAGGGCACTGTCACTGTACCAGGACACTGACACTGTACCAGGACACTGTCACTGTTCCAGGGCACTGTCACTGTACCAGGACACTGTCACTGTTCCAGGGCACTGTCACTGTGCCAGGGCACTGTCACTGTTCCAGGGCATTGTCACTGTACCAGGACACTGTCACTGTACCAGGACACTGTCACTGTGCCAGGGCACTGTCACTGTACCAGGACACTGTCACTGTACCAGGACACTGTCACTGTACCAGGGCACTGTCACTGTACCAGAACACTGTCACTGTTCTAGGGCACTGTCACTGTACCAGGGCACTGTCACTGTGCCAGGGCACTGTCACTGTACCAGGGCACTGTCACTGTGCCAGGGCACTGTCACTGTACCAGGACACTGTCACTGTACCAGGGCACTGTCACTGTACCAGGACACTGTCACTGTTCCAGGGCACTGTCACTGTTCCAGGGCATTGTCACTGTACCAGGACACTGTCACTGTACCAGGGCACTGTCACTGTTCCAGGACACTGTCACTGTACCAGGGCACTGTCACTGTGCCAGGGCACTGTCACTGTACCAGGACACTGTCACTGTACCAGGGCACTGTCACTGTACCAGGACACTGTCACTGTGCCAGGGCACTGTCACTGTTCCAGGGCACTGTCACTGTACCAGGGCACTGTCACTGTTCCAGGACACTGTCACTGTACCAGGGCACTGTCACTGTGCCAGGACACTGTCACTGTACCAGGACAATGTCACTGTACCAGGGCACTGTCACTGTTCCAGAACACTGTCACTGTACCAGGACACTGTCACTGTACCAGAACACTGTCACTGTTCTAGGGCACTGTCACTGTACCAGGGCACTGTCACTGTACCAGGACACTGTCACTGTACCAGAACACTGTCACTGTTCTAGGGCACTGTCACTGTACCAGGACAATGTCACTGTACCAGGGCACTGTCACTGTTCCAGGTCACTGTCACTGTACCAGAACACTGTCACTGTACCAGGGCACTGTCACTGTACCAGGGCACTGTCACTGTTCCAGGACACTGTCACTGTACCAGGACACTGTCACTGTACCAGGGCACTGTCACTGTTCCAGGGCACTGTCACTGTACCAGGGCACTGTCACTGTACCAGGGCACTGTCCCTGTACCAGGACACTGTCACTGTACCAGGGCACTGTCACTGTTCCAGGGCACTGTCACTGTGCCAGGACAATGTCACTGTACCAGGACACTGTCACTGTACCAGGGCACTGTCACTGTACCAGGACACTGTCACTGTTCCAGGGCACTGACAGTCTGTCAGGACACTGTCACTGTTCCAGGGCACTGTCACTGTTCCAGGGCACTGTCACTGTACCAGGGCACCGTCACTGTACCAGGACACTGTCACTGTACCAGGACACTGTCACTGTACCAGGGCACTGTCACTGTACCAGGGCACTGTCACTGTTCCAGGACACTGTCACTGTACCAGGGCACTGTCACTGTACCAGGGCACTGTCACTGTTCCAGGACACTGTCACTGTACCAGGGCACTGTCACTGTTCCAGGTCACTGTCACTGTACCAGAACACTGTCACTGTACCAGGACACTGTCACTGTACCAGGACAATGTCACTGTACCAGGGCACCGTCACTGTACCAGGGCACTGTCACTGTACCAGGGCACTGTCACTGTACCAGGACACTGTCACTGTACCAGGACACTGTCACTGTTCCAGGGCACTGTCACTGTACCAGGACACTGTCACTGTACCAGGGCACTGTCACTGTGCCAGGACACTGTCACTGTACCAGGACACTGTCACTGTACCAGGGCACTGTCACTGTACCAGGGCACTGTCACTGTTCCAGGACACTGTCACTGTACCAGGGCACTGTCACTGTACCAGGGCACCGTCACTGTACCAGGACACTGTCACTGTTCTAGGGCACTGTCACTGTACCAGGACACAGTCACTGTACCAGGGCACTGTCACTGTTCCAGGACACCATCACTGTACCAGGACACTGTCACTGTACCAGGGCACCGTCACTGCACCAGAACACCGTCACTGCACCAGGGCACCGTGACTGTACCAGGACACCGTCACTGTACCAGGGCACCGTCACTGTGCCAGGACAATGTCACTGTACCCGGACACTGTCACTGTACCAGGACACTGTCACTGTACTCGACCACACTAGAGTTTCCTTCAGGGTCGAGACTTCGGGGAGAGCCGCATCACTCTTCCGTGCTGACAGGAGCTTACAGCTTGGCTTAAGGATTCCAGGGTGTTCAGTTCACTCTACTGCTGTACTGTCTGACTCCTTCCAGATGTTGTCACATCAGTATGCTCCTCCCATTCTGCACCGACCCGCCTTGCCCTCGCTTTCCCCAAGCCTAACAATGCGCAGAGAGACATTGTGGTAATTTTTCCAAGACCGAAGAAGCAGGGATGCCTTTCGGTCAGATCCACCATATTCCCCGAGGAGGAATGCATCGCATTTTCATTCTTTGGATTGAATCAAGGAGAAAGTCTAGCCTGGGCCGTGTGCTGGGGATGGAATCTGGGGCCCCACGTGTGCTCGACCAGGACTCTGTCCCTGAACTGCATGCACACACCTGCCCTGACTGCATGCACACCTGCCCTGACTGCATCCACACACCTGCCCTGACTGCATCCACACACCTGCCCTGACTGCATGCACACACCTGCCCTGCACTTCATGCACACACCTGCCCTGACTGCATGCACACACCTGCCCTGCACTTCATGCACACACCTGCCCTGACTGCATGCACACCTGCCCTGCACTTCATGCACACACCTGCCCTGACTGCATGCACACCTGCCCTGAACTGCATGCACACACCTGCCCTGACTGCATCCACACACCTGCCCTGAACTGCATGCACACACCTGCCCTGACTGCATGCACACCTGCCCTGAACTGCATGCACACACCTGCCCTGACTGCATCCACACACCTGCCCTGAACTGCATGCACACACCTGCCCTGACTGCATGCACACACCTGCCCTGACTGCATGCACACACCTGCCCTGAACTGCATGCACACACCTGCCCTGAACTGCATGCACACACCTGCCCTGACTACATGCACACACCTGCCCTGACTGCATCCACACACCTGCCCTGACTGCATCCACACACCTGCCCTGAACTGCATGCACACACCTGCCCTGAACTGCATACACACACCTGCCCTGAACTGCATGCACACACCTGCCCTGAACTGCATACACACACCTGCCCTGAACTGCATGCACACACCTGCCCTGAACTGCATACACACACCTGCCCTGACTGCATGCACACACCTGCCCTGACTGCATGCACACACCTGCCCTGAACTGCATCCACACACCTGCCCTGAACTGCATGCACACACCTGCCCTGAACTGCATGCACACACCTGCCCTGAACTGCATGCACACACCTGCTCTGAGTGCATGCACACACCTGCCCTGACTGCATCCACACACCTGCCCTGAACAGCATGCACACACCTGCCCTGACTGCATCCACACACCTGCCCTGACTGCATGCACACACCTGCCCTGAACTGCATGCACACACCTGCCCTGAACTGCATGCACACACCTGCTCTGAGTGCATGCACACACCTGCCCTGACTGCATCCACACACCTGCCCTGAACAGCATGCACACACCTGCCCTGACTGCATCCACACACCTGCCCTGAACTGCATGCACACACCTGCCCTGACTGCATCCACACACCTGCCCTGAACTGTATGCACGCACCTGCCCTGACTGCATGCACACACCTGCCCTGACTGCATCCACACACCTGCCCTGAACAGCATGCACACACCTGCCCTGACTGCATCCACACACCTGCCCTGAACTGCATGCACACACCTGCCCTGACTGCATCCACACACCTGCCCTGAACTGCATGCACGCACCTGCCCTGAACTGCATGCACACACCTGCCCTGAACTGCATGCACGCACCTGCCCTGAACTGCATACACACACCTGCCCTGACTGCATGCACACACCTGCCCTGAACTGCATGCACGCACCTGCCCTGAACTGCATACACACACCTGCCCTGACTGCATGCACACACCTGCCCTGAACTGCATGCACACACCTGCCCTGACTGCATCCACACACCTGCCCTGAACTGCATGCACGCACCTGCCCTGAACTGCATGCACACACCTGCCCTGAACTGCATGCACGCACCTGCCCTGAACTGCATGCACACACCTGCCCTGAACTGCATGCACACACCTGCCCTGAACTGCATGCACACACCTGCCCTGACTGCATGCACACACCTGCCCTGAACTGCATGCACACACCTGCCCTAACTGCATGCACACACCTGCCCTGAACTGCATGCACACACCTGCCCTGACTGCATCCACATACCTGTCCCTATATCTCTGATTCCTCTTTCAGGTCTGTCAGGAGTCAAAACTTAACCAGAAATCGAATTCATTTATTTATTTTCTTTTTGATGCTGGGGATAAAACCCATGCCATGGGACCCCTTTTGGATGCCAGGCTAGCACTCTAGCTGAGTGGTCCCTCAGCCCCTAGAACTAAACTCCATTACTTCTTCGTTTCATTTTCATCCCCCACCACCCCTGGGTTTTAGACACAGTCTACACCCATATGGATTAGGCTAGTCTTGAACTCACAGACATCTGCTTGCCTCTTCCTCTGAGCGTTGGAGCTAACGGTGTGTGCCATCATGCCCAGATGTTTTCCTCTCCATGCTATGTGGCTGTGTCTCTGTTCTGAGACATCTTACTGGTTTCCCATTTACCACCGTGACATGAAGTATCCTCTGAAGAGGGATTAATTTGTATTTGAAAAAAGTGACCCAGTTTGACGAAGCCACTAAATAATTAGAAGACCCATCCCCTGGGCTGAGTGCCACCTTTAATCAAGAGGAGAAGGTGAGTCAGGAACCAGCATTCATCTCCCTCTGTTTCCTGACTGTGGAGACAATGTGACCAGCTGCCTCATGCCTCTGTCTTCACACCTTCCTCACTGCGTTGGACCTCACTCTCAAATGGGGAGCCCAATGCTTCCTTCCTTTAGTTGCTTTTGTCGGGTATTTTGTGATAGCATTGAGTAAAGTAAGCAATACATGCTCTCTTTTTATTTCCCCTTCCCCTTCCCTTTCCCCCTCCCCTCCCCCTCCCCCTTCCCCCTTTTCCCTCTTCCCCCTTCCCCTCCCCTTCCTCTTCCTCCTTCTTCTATTTTTGGTTTTTCCGAGACAGGGTTTCTCTGTGTAGCCCTGGCTGTCCTGGAACTTACTCTGTAGACCAGGCTGGCCTCGAATTCAGAAATCCACCTGCCTCCCAAGTGCTGGGATTAAAGGTGTGCGCCACCACTGCCCGGCTCTCTTTTTATTTCTTATTTTATTTATTTATTTGTCTGTTTGTTTTTCGAGACAGGGCTTCTCTGTGTAATTTTGGTTGTCCTGGGACTGGCTCCATAGACCAGACTGGCCTCAAACTCACAGAGACCGTCCTGCCTCTGCCTCCTGAGTGCTGGAATTAAAAGCATATGCTACCAATGTCCAGCTATAATATATACTCTTTTTAAAAAGGTTTATTCATTTTATTTATATGAGTACACTGCTGCTGTCTTCAGACACACCAGAAGAAGGCATCGGATTACATTACAGATGGCTGTGAGCCACCATGTGGTTGCTGGGAATTAGACTCAGGACCTCTGGAAGAGCAGTCAGTGCTCTTAACCTCTGAGCCATCTCTTCAGTCCCTAATATATACTCTTAAGCCATGTCTTCTAATATGATTTATTTCCCCTCCTGTCCTCTCACTTCCCTCAAGAACCATGCTCAATACTGTCCACACAGCTAGTGTTCACGTGGCAACTGGCCTTCAAATGAGGTGTCCTGGCTTGGAGAACATAGCTGACATGGCCAGGGACATTGTAAAAGGCAGGCTGGGCACTAGGGGTGATGGCAAGTGGGCCAAGGCTTGAGAAGAGGTTTTGGGGCTCTCCTGTGTGGCCTGTCCTCAGCCTTTCCATCTCTTTGAGTCATAGACAAACTCTGGACTTCTGCTTCCTGGGAAGCTCAGTGGAAGCCCATCCCATCTCCCGAAGGTTGTAGCTGTTGTGTGAGCCTGGCGCCGAGCCTGGATGGGCAATAGGTGACCACAGCCTGGATGGGCAATAGGTGACCACAGTGTCCACCCGCTCTGGCTTGCCAAAGTCCCAGAGATTAGCTCGGTTTCATTACAGAGTTCTCATCTACGGAAGTAAATGGCAGGGAAAAGGAACTGTCTCCGTGTCTCCTGCTCTTGCCTTTTGGAAATGAATTTTATATGTGAGACGACAATGTAATCTTTTTTTTTTTTTTTTTAGTTTTTTTCGAGATAGGGTTTCTCTGTGTAGCCCTGGCTATCCTGGAACTCACTCTGTAGACCAGGCTGGCCTCGAACTCAGAAATCCGCCTGTCTCTGCCTCCCAAGTGCTGGGATTAAAGGTGTGCGCCACCACCGCCCAGCACGTATCTCCTTTCAAAAGACTTTTTGAACTATGGTCTCATTATGTAGCCCTGGCTAGCCTGGAACGCTCTCTGTAGACCAAGCTGGCTCTAACACACTGAGATCCGCCTGTCTCTGCCTCCACAGCGCTGGGATTAAAGGCGTGCGCCCCCACCCGTTTTTCAATTTTAACTTTCTTTCTGAAACCTAGAAAAAGCATCACAGAGAGTAGCTTCTCCCTGGGACTTTCTATCCTCCGACAGTTGTACTTACTTGGACTTTTCTTTCCTAACCTCCCTCCCCTTCTTTTTAGGTCAATAGTTACTTTTCAAGTCTTCTATTTCAACAAATATTTACAAAGCAGCCTCTCTCTGGCTGGAGTTTAAGAGGGAGGGGGCAGAGTCAGACTGACCAGCTTCCGGCCCCATTTCGGCCATCTGTTCACTGCGTGAGTGACTGTGATTAAGTTCTGAGGTAATTTACTCAGACTGACTTGTCACGGTCATTAAGGGGTGGGGTGGGGGGTGGGGGAGGTGGGGGGTGGGGTGGGGGTGGGTGGCCGATAGTTTGCTTCTAGTGATCAACACATGGCTGAAAACTCACTCGGAGGGGAAGGGTTGACTTGGCTTCCAAACAGTTCCTCAATGAGGGAAGCCAGGGCAGGAGCTCAAGGTAGAAGACTGGAGGCAGCCACAGAAGCATAGGCCATAGAAGAACGCTGCCTACTGGCTTACTCCTCATGGCTTGCTCAGCCTGCTTTCTTAAAGAGCCCAAGGCCAGTCCCCTGAGGGGGGAGGGGCACCACCCAGAGTGAACTGGGACTTCCCACATCTATTAGTAATCTAATGAATGTCCTCTGATATGTCTGGAGGCCAAACTGATGGAGGCAATTCTAAATTGAGGTCTCCTTTTCCTAGGTGACTCCAAGCTTGTGTCAAGGTGACAAGAACCAACCTGCACAAGTGGCCATCACAAGGGAAGCCAGTGATTGCACTCTTATCCGTGGAGGAATTAGACCATGGTTTATCTGCTAGGAAACGGTGATGGAGGGGGGCAGAGGACGGAGGTGATGACGATGTATCCATTGTCACATACCACAATGGGTTCTGGGGACACGAACACCAATGAGAAAGGGTTCTTGATCACATGGGAGAGGAATGACCAGAGTAGACCAGTTCAGTGACAGGAAGGGTATCTCCTGGTGGACATCTTGATGAACACAGGTCTGTGGGCAGAGCAATCCCTGCCCCTTAGGAGAGAAGGAAGGGCCTGGCTCAGACAGTAGGTATGTGGTCTGGTCCATCCAGTGCCCTTTGGGCAGAGTGTCTTACCTTCAACGAGCCTTCTCTGCTTCTCCATTCATGAAGGTTGCCTGTCTCCCTTGGCTTCCAAATCCACCTGTGACCAAGTGGCTAAATATGTTTATGTCATGGATAACCCCTAAAGAGTCCTTGTGGCTCAGCACTACATCCTCTGACACTGATTTTCAGTATTTTGTTAAGGTAATAGTCCCACTGTGTAGCCCTAGCTGGTCTGGTACTCGGTATCTAGACCAGGGTGGCTTTGAACTCATGGCAGTTCCCCTGCCTCAGCCTCTTGAGTGCATATTAGTGGGTTTTGTTGTTACTTTATTTTGTTTTTAAATTTGAGACAGCCCCAGTCTGTTGCCCAGCTTGGTTTTCAACTCATGGCGATCCCCCTGCCTCAGCCTCTTGAGTGCATATTAGTGGGTTTTGTTGTTATTTTATTTTGTTTTTAAATTTGAGACAGCCTCAGTCTGTTGCCTAGCTTGGTTTTCAACTCATGGCGATCCCCCTGCCTCAGCCTCCAAAGTGCTAGAATAACAGACGTGAGGCACAATAACTGGCTCATTGTATTTTAAAGCCACGGTTTTGTCTTTCCAACCTCTCTGGGTCTGAAGTGGGTGCCTTCCAAAATGGCACCCAATCAATCATCTTCCGTGTCCTTGAGGAATGTCATATTATATCAAGGTGATCCTCTCCATAGGAACATTGACTGGTGCATCACATCCGACTGCTTGCCTCTCCCTCCTTCCTTACCAGTCTCCTCCCTTCCTTCTTTTTTGTCCCCCCCCCCCCCACCACCACTTCCTCCACATGTGAGCTACCCTGGGCTAAGCCCATGTAGAATATAGTCCATGCTTATAATCCAGAGAATGAGATTAGCATCAAATCACCGAGCCTCTGAGGAGCTTTGGGCTCACCGATCCTGTCTGGAATCCTGTCCACACCCTCCCGGGATACACTGTCCCATCATTACCCAGCTAATCCTTTTCTACTTTCCTACTTTGGACTATGAGACAATAATCATCTCTTGTTGGGGATGCCAGCTTCGGGGATCCAGGAGCATGGTGTGTATTTCTCGACTGTATGTCCAAGCTCCAGGAGAGTGCTACTGATTGGTTCCCTACGATGGCAAGAACTGCTAGGATCTGAGGTGTAACCTCCAGTGGATCCCACTTTGCTCTTGGAGAAAATAGAAAAGGGTGTTTGAGGAAGTCCAGGGGTGAATCCTGGTCCCACCTCCCTCTACCATGATCATGGGCACGTCATCTTTCCTCCCTGAACGTCCAGCCTCTTCCTTCAGGAAAGGAAGGGTCATATCAGCCCTGGAAAACCATTGTAAGGTTTCTATGCATTATTGAGCGCAAAGAGCACAGGGAACAGTAACTGTTGTACTTCAGCTAGTGAGTGTGTGTGTGTGTGTGTGTGTGTGTGGTCAGATGCATGTTTGGTGTTTATGGTCATGGGTCCATCTTGTTTTGTGAGACAGACTTTCTCACTAGTCTAGAATTCATCAACCTGGCTAGGTTGCCTATTCTCCAATGCACAAGGGTTAATCTGTCTCTATCCCCACAGAACCGGGATTGTAAATAACTAGGATTATAATTCCAGGACATCCATCTCAGGACCCCACACTGGCAAGACAAGGCACATTACCCACTGAGCCTTCCCCGCAGCCTTTGCTCTGGCTATCAATGTGAATGTCCATCAGGAATTATCAATAAGTATTGGAAACACCCACCCCATCTGCTATTTACCCAATGTAGGATGGTAGATAGGACAGAAGAGAGCCTTGATTTTGAAAGCTAACTGTGTGGGCTATGTTCCTAAAATTAAATAAAGATCTTTTGGAAATCAGTCTGGATCTCACTTTAATCTGTGCAAACCACAGGGCACCTAAGTGTGGGGCATGGGCAGACAACCCTTCTCACTGACTTTGCTGGAGGGAGGTTTGGAAGAACACAGTGGTTCTCAACTTTTCTATGGCTGTGACATTTTAACATTGTGACTTTACGTTGTGGTAACTGTTGGATATTCAAGCCACTCAAGTGGCAGGGAAAGGTTAGACTCCCTTTGTAAATGTCGCATACTTTGTAAACTTTGTATACATTGTAACCTTAGTAAACCCTCAAGGCAAGAAAGAGGCCAGTCCCCTGCCCGAGGCGCTTCTGCAGTCAAGCTCCTCCCCCAGAACTTCCTAACTGTCAGAACTGTGTTTCTAGCTTCTATAGCAATCATCTAAGGTCATCTTCAGTTCCTCAACAGGACCCTCCCTAAATTATGCTAATTTTAGGTGAAAAGTCTGAACAAAAGCCACCAACCCCTAAACAGTTAAACCCCTGGACTTCCCACAGAAATCCACCAATCCCTGAACAGGAAAACCCCACCAATCCTGAGCTCACCCAAGCTCAGGACTTGAAATCTCACCAATCCTCACCCTGGAAATCGCCACCCTAGAAAGCCTCTCCCACTCCCCTCCCCAACCCCTATATAAGCACTTCCCTTTGTCCTATTCCCTGCTGTTTGCTACCCCGCTGGAAGCGTAGGTTGCTCTTCCTGGATTCAAGCCTCCACATCGTGGACCCTCCGATAAATCTCTTTAATGAGATGTACTGCCTGGTGTGACTCTCATCAGAAGAAGACAAGAAGCAATGAAGAGAAGAAGGGAAGAAGCAAAGAGAAGGAGTGGGGCTGAGGCTCCTGAGCTCCTCACCTCAGCTGGAGATCCTCTTCCCTGGGAGCTGCGATGCCTCTGCTGAGGAGGCTTCCTCTCAGAGCTGTTAAGGTTCCTGGGTCCCCATGTCTCAGGATTCCCTTCCCTTGGGACACTGTCCCACCCCAGAGCTGTTCCGTGCCTGTGCTTTCCAGTCCCAGGATACCGTCCCATTCAAACAGGAAGGCCAACAGTGACCTCTTACCATAAAGTTATTTTTGCTGATACTTCATAACTGTAATTTTGATACTGTTACGAATTATAATGTAAATATCTGATATGCAGGATATCTGACCTGTGACCGCCCCGTGAAAGGGTCATTTACTTCCCAAAGGCGTTGAGAGGCACTGTGATAACGGGTCCTTTTATGAACAGCTCCCCTTTTCTCCCAGGAATAACAAAGCCTGATTATTTTAACAAGAGTCTGCCCTGGGTGATGTCTCCCCGACAGACACTAAGGCGCTTGAAAGCAAGCTTAACGCCCCAGCATTCAGTTCGCTTGGCTAATTTTAAATCTCCGGACGTCTATCGTGTACTTAGCTCTAAATTACATGTTAAATGTGGGTTTTTTCTTAGGCCTCATCCACGCAGCAGGTAAATAAAGTAGTTTTGTGGAGTGGGGCATTAAAAGCTGTTTTAAAAGGCCCTGAATTCCTGTCGTTGGACTGGAGCTGCATGTCCAGGACAGGTCTCTCCCAGCTACTAGTCAGGCCGCCCTGGGATTTCAGTGCAGCCAAAGGACAAACAGTTCAGGCTAATGGAAGCCACCAGCCCTAGAGGCTCTCAGCGTAGCTCACCCTTCTCTGGCCAAACAAACAAACAAAATTATCTTTTTTTTTCTACTTCGAAGCTCGGTGCAGTTCCCATCTTGGCCACAAGGGGGCAACACGGACTCGTTCTGCTAGAGGTGTTGAGGCCAGGGAAGCCAATGGCTTGGCACTTTCCTTCCTGTCCCCAGGATGATGCCTGGAGACAGGACAAATATAGCGTAAACAATAGTCACAGCCTGCAATTTAGGTGCCACAGCCTTGGATGTCAGCTTCTTCTCCTTTCGTGACTTTTTTTTTTTTTTTAAACATTTAATGAGAGAGAAAGGCACTGGGTGTTTAGAAATAAACTCTCCTTTTCCAGGTCAAGGTCTAGGCTCAGATTTGAATGGCTGGAGCAGAGCCCTGTTTCTTGGCCCGGGTTAACAAATGTCTTAATTTGATGGCAGTGATGCGTCACTGTGGTAGATACTGTGTGGGCCACCAGGAAGAGAGAGGATTCAGGGCTTGGGAGGGGCTGTGGTCCTTCGGGTAGGGATGCAGGATGAGACTGAGTGCGCAAAGTAAAGATCCACATGTCGAGTACTTTGAAGGGGCGGATGGAGGGGAGGAGGGGAGGGATGAAGGAGAGGAGGGTGTGAGTGGGAACCTTAGGGTGGACATCAGGAGCTGCAGACTGTCAAATGTTCTATCTCCCCCTACCCATTAAGTTTTTCTCTGCTGAACAAGATATCTGACAAAAATAAGGGAGGGAAGGAAGGGTTTAATTTTGACAGTTCTTCACGGCAGAAGCTTGAAGCAACTTGTTAACACTGTGTCTGTAGTGAGGAAGCCGAGAGAGGTGGACGCTAGGGTTAGGTTAGAATTGGAAGTTCAAGATCGTCCCTACCCACCTATTATGTTTGAGGCTCGCCAGGACTGCGAGAGATCCAGTCTCAAAAACACATACTGGTTTCGTTTCCTGGTGCTGCGATAATACACCTGATAAAAGCAACTTACAGAAGGAAGTGTCTATCTGGGCTCACGGAAGACAGGCCAGTTGCTCACACAGTAAGGAGAGAGAGAGGGAGAGAGACAGAGACACAGACACAGAGTCACAAAGATAGACAAATAGAGACAGAGAGACAGAGAAAGAGACCAACAGAGACAGAGAGAGACGCGGTGCACAAATGTCCTTGAAGACAAGTCCAGAGGTTTGTTTCCATGGTGATACACGTCGACAATCAGTATTAACCATCACAGCCTTCCACCACCATCGATGAGGCCAAAACTACCATCTACTGACCTGCTTCCCCTGAGAACCCCCTCACTGACACCCAGTCTTTCGCAGAGTCCTTGCACAAACTTCTAGAGATTTGCTTAACTAGAAGAGACAAGAATGAAAAAATGACAGACAGACAGACACAGGAAAGCTGGGATCTGATAATCTGAACCCTCTGATAGAAAAGCCCCAGCACCCTGGAATCTCATAGTGTGATTATTACATACAGTTGAACAGGGAGGTGGGTTTATGGGATACAGGTTTAGTTAATCTTGGTAGATGCAGACTCTGTAGGGGGGCAATCTCCAGGCCATAAATATCTCAGGAGAGAAAGCTATGATAGACATCTTCTGCACACAATCAACATTCATACTCAGACCCCCAAGAAGGTTTTGCCATCTCCCTCTGAGCCTTACCCTGGGAAATGGGGACTTCACCATTTTCCCGAGAGTCTCCCTTTCTCCCTGTCTTCAGATGCTGCCTCATCTGTCTCTCCTCCACACAACACTCTGATAATATTTCCTGCCCTCTGCCTTCTACACACACCATCTTTCTGAGTCCCTTCCAAGTCTCATTAGTTCTTCTTTCAGGGTTTGCTTTTTTTAGTATACATCTCACATGGCTGTCCGTTGGAGCTCTGGGCTGAGAAGGGCTTGGTGCTGGCTTTAATGTTCTATGTCAACATCTTAAAGGTCTTTTTTTCTTTCTTTTTTTTTTTTTGGCAAGGTTTCACTATATTTCCCACACTGGCCTTGAACTTAAAATCCTCCTGCTTTCCGTGGGAGCTGGATTTACAGGTGGTTGTCGGTACCACGTGGGAACTAAATTCGAGTCATCTGCAAGAATACCAAGTGCCCTCGGCCCCTGAACCAGGTCTTCAGTTCCAATTCACACTGGTTTTTGAACAAAGCTCTGCGTTTTCCTTTTGCAGTTGCCCTGTGAACTGTGAGGCAGATCCCACCACCTACCAGGACATTCAAAGCCTAAGTCTGCAATGAGCCAGATGTCCCCTCACAGGGACCTGTGCCCCACTTATCCAAAGGCACCAAGCAATCCCTCTGGACCACGGATCAATTCCAGTCTCCCCTGCGTGAATACCTTGTCCTTCACCTTCCTGTCTGTTGTTTCCTGTGCATACCAGTCTGCCCTCAGGCGTGTCTCTCGAGCAACCTAAAACTGGTGGTCCTGATGTTCCTGGTTGAGTGAAGAACTCAGGTTCAGGAACTGGATGGGTATCTGATGGGGCTGGGGCTGTAGTCAGCTGGGTCCTGGTGGATCTGGAGAACCCTGACTGCCTGCTGCCCAGGGTCTGCTTCCCTCTTCAGGGTATACAAGCGAGCTGTTGTGTACCAGGCTTCCCACCCCGCTCTTCTCCTGTGTTCCTTCAGCTCCTCACATTCTGTGATCTGGGCTATTCCAAAGGCTTTGAAGTTTGAGGGTTTTGAGGGTTTTTTTTTTTTTTGTTTGTTTGTTTAAATCTCTTTTTAGAGCTGAAGAGATGGCTCAGCAGTTAAGAAGACTCACTGTTTTTCCAGAGGTTCTGAGTTCAAATCCCAGCAACCACATGGTGGCTCACAACCATCTGTAATGGGATCTGATGCCCTCTTCTGGTGTGTCTGAAGATAGTGACAGTGTACTCACATACATAAATAAATCTTTTCCAAAAAAAAAAAAAATCTCTTTTCATTGTAAGATAAAGTTGTATACATTTGATCATGTTAAGACACAAAAGTCATGGGCTGGAGCGATGGCTCAGTGGCTAAGAGCACTGACTGCTCTTTCAGAGGCTTTCAGAGTACCAGGTTCAAATCCCAGCACTCACATGCCAGCTCATAACTGTAACTCCAGTATCAGGAGATCTGCTGCCCCCTTCTGGTCCCCTTGAGCACTGTATGTACATATGCACTGATTTACATATACATGTCAAAATAGTAAAATATATTTTTTAAAGTTTTATTTATGTATTAGTTATGAGTATACGGTTGCTGTGTTCAGACACACCAGAAGGGGCACCAGACGCCATTATAGATGATTGTGAGTCATCATGTGGTTGCTGGGAATTGAATTCAGGACCTCTGGAAGAGCAGTGCCCTTACCCGCTGAGCCATCTCTCCAGCCCCGTAAAATAATTTTTTAAAAGACACAAAACATGGCCAGTCTACCAAAATTTCATGCAGCTTTATTTACTTGTTTGTTTACTTCACTGTTTGTTTGTGTGTGTCGGTGTTCATGTGCCACAGTTTGCTTGTGGAGGTCAAAGGACATCATTCCAAAGTCTGTTCTTTCCTTCCACCACAGGGTCCTGGGGATTGAACTCAGGTTGGGCAGACTTGGCAGCAAGCGCCTTTACACCCTGAGCTATCCTACCAGCCCCTTAGGGAGAGCTCTATTGTTTGTGAGTTTGTCCGAAGCGGAGAAGGCTGTGTACCCCAGGCTGGTCTTGAACTCTAGCCCTCCACACATACCTGGTGTTCTGAACTGGTTTTCATCCCGGGCTGAGAGTGGCTGGTACTAGAACACATGCAAGTCACCTGGAGACAGGTTAGCGCCTTGTCAGTACCACAGCAGGGCGACAGCTTTACCACAGTTCCCTGGCTTGGTGAGTGTTTTTGTTGCGGTCTGCAGCTTTTTATTTCTCTGCTGGACAAATTAACGGGTGCTTTCTCTTCATCTCTCCCTCTTTCCTCTTCTTCCTCCCTCTCTTCCTTCCTCCCTCTTTCCTCCTCTTCTTCCCTCTCTTCCTCCTCCTTCCTCCCCCAATCTTCCTCCCTCTCTTCTTCCTCTTCCCTCTTTCTCAGTCCTCTTTCCCTTCCTCCTCTCCTATTTCTTTTTTCTTGTTTGAACTTCCGATCCTCCTGCCTTCATCTCCAGACTACTGGGATTGGAGTGCATGCTGTAAAGCCTGTTTCATGCAGTGCTGGGGACTGAATGCAGCTACATGCATGTTAGGCGAGCATTCTGCCATTTCTTTTGAAATAGGTGCATGCTTTCATGAATGTGTGTGTGTGTGTGCGCGCATGTGTGCGTGCGCGTGCGTGCTTACGTATGTATGTATGTATGTATGTATGTATGTATGTATGTATGTATGTATATGTTTAGCTCTGGAATTCACTATTTAGCCCAAGCTGGACTTGGACTCCTGGCAATCCTCCTATCTCAGACTTCTAAGTTCTGGCATTAGAGATTTGAGCTATAATATCTGCCATCTTTGTTTTCTCTTCCTCCCTGTTTCCCTCTCTTCCTTCTCTCCTCCCCTCATCCCTCTTTCTTTCTCTTTTCCTCTCTCTCTCCTTCTTCCTTTCTCTCTCTTCTTCTTTCTCAGTCCCTCTCTTTCTTGGTTTATTTCTGAGACACGTCCTTGTTATTTTACCCAGGCTGGCAGTGGACCCGTGGGTTCGAGTGACCCTCTCCCCTCAGCCTCCCAGTGTCTGGAGCTGCAGACAAGCCCAGCTTTTCCCTGTAGCCCAGCACTGGTTAGTAATCCAGGCAGGACAGCTCTCTCTCCTGTCAGCATTGCTCCATCTGTGTCCCATTACAGGGCTTAGACCTTCCTGGCACCGAAGGCTGTGAAATTCTAGACCTGAACCAGCCGGAGCAATTTGTCTCTGACGTCAGCCGCTGATCCTCCAAAGCCCTGAAACTGGGGAGGAAGTAACTGGCATTTTCTCTCCCAGTTGGAGGTGCTGAGAGACATGGTCCTGGGAGCAGAGAGAGGGAATGCTGTCCAGACAGGGTGCCCGTGGCATGCATGGTGCCCGTGGCATGCTGCTGGGGAGGTTGCTTGTCCCTCAGTATCTGCAGGCACACCTCCAGATGAACACATCCTCAGTAGAATTTTCAACTGCACAGATAATATCTGCGTTTGTGTTTTGCTAATGAGTTGAGTCTTCTTCTTCTTCTTCTTCTTCTTCTTCTTCTTCTTCTTCTTCTTCCTTCTTCTTCTTCTTTCTTCTTCTTCTTCTTCTTCTTCTTCTTCTTCTTCTTCTTCTTCTTCTTCTTCTTCCTCTTCTTCCTCTTCCTCTTCCTCCTCCTCCTCCTCCTCCTCCTCTTCTTCTTCTTCTTCTTCTTCTTCTTCTTCTTCTTCTTCTTCTTCTTCTTCTTCTTCTTCCTCTTCCTCTTCCTCCTCCTCCTCCTCCTCCTCCTCCTCCTCCTCCTCCTCCTCCTCCTCCTCCTCCTCCTCCTCCTCCTCTTCTTCTTCTTCTTCTTCTTCTTCTTCTTCTTCTTCTTCTTCTTCTTCTTCTTCTTCTTCTTCTTCTTCCTCTTCTTCTTCTTTCTCCTCCTCCTCCTCCTCTCCTCCTTCTCTGTCTCCTCCTTCTCCTCCTCTTCCTTTCTCCTTCTCCTTCTTCTCCTCCTCTTCTTCCTCCTCCTTCTCATCATCCTCCTCCTCTCCTCCTCCTTGTCCTCCTCCTCCTCTTCCTTTCTCCTTCTCCTCCTTCTCCCTCTTCTAGAGAAACACCACTACCAACAACTTAAGGCTGCTTCTGATACAGAATTCAAAGCTTATTGCTTTGTAGTGTTCAATTAAAAATGTCACAGGTCTATCATCTTAGCACTCAGGAGACTCAGGTAGGATTCAAGCTACCTGAATTTCATTTTTGTCATGATGGTAAAACCTTCATAAAAAAAGTGTACAGTCAATCACGGTAGGAAAATAAGGAACTTCAGACAGCTAGTCATATTGAAAGGATGACACAAACACCATTTATCTTTATTTAAGGACCAGGCCTGATTTCGAAAAGAAGGCCATAAGGCACCAGCCTCAGGAACAAACCACAAGTCTCAGCAACTAGGCTATAAGGAACCAGCTCCAGGAACAGATCATAAAATCCAGAATCAAGGTCATAAAACCCCCTCCCAAAGAACAGCCTGGGGATAACCACAAAAATGGAGAAATATCTTATCTCAGAATGGGCCATCTGTGCCTGGCAGCCCTATCTTATCACATGGTTAAGCATTCCTACTATAGGAATGCAGAGCACTGGCCTCCTGTGACCCCCAATCTCCAACCAGTAAAATTTTAGATTACTTAATCCTTCTAAGAGTTCCCTGGCTTCCCTACAAGAAGGCCTGCATACTTTTGTCTGGAGTCGCCATTTTAGAGAATTGTTGACCCCCCCCCACCCCCGCATGCTGGTTGTTTCTGCAGAATAAACACTCTCTGACTTTGCATATTGTCTGAGTCTGGGGTCTTCCTTCAACTGTTATTGGACCCTTAGAATATCATACCCACAGTCATGAGCAGAAAAAAATTGAATGCATATCACTCACACAATTCCTAGGGAATGCTGCTGCCCACAGTGGGCGGGTCCTCCCACATCAAGTAACTAAGACTACCCCTGCAGACATGCTCATAGGCCATCATCTCATGGACAATTCCCTATTGAGACTCCTTTCCTAGGTGGTTGCAGGTTGTATCAACTTGACCAAATATAACAACCAAATATAACACAAGGCCATCCTAGGATATATAGTGAGACCCTGTCTCACAGGAAAAGGGGGAGGGTTATTATTATCATCGTGACAGTTGATTACTGATTTCCTGAGACACGGGGACTAGGACTGTATTCCTCCTGGTGGCAAATTCTCCTATCCAGCTAATTTGAGACCTTATCAAGCATTTGCCAAGTCATAGACTCAGTCTGAGTCCCTTAGGAGAACTGAGAGAAATGAACAGTTGCTGTGAATTTGATGTGAGACACTGACTTTTGGTGTGGAATGTATGTGAACCCTCTGGGGGCGCAACAACTCCAAAGAGAGTGTCAGGCTCGTTCCCATTTAGCAGAAGAAGCATCAAGTCCTATAGCAATGGTTCTCAACCTTCCTAATACTGTGACTCTTTAACACAGTTCCTCATGTTGTGGTGACCCCCACCCATAAAATTATTTTGTTGCTACTTCATAACTGTAATTTTGCCACTGTAATGAATTATTTTTTTAAAAGATTTATTTGTTTTATGTATATGAATACACTGTAGCTGTCTTCGGACACACCAGAAGAGGGCATCAGGTCCCATTATTACAGATGGTTGTGAGCCACCATGTGATTGCTAGTTAGGATTTGAACTCAGGACCTCTGGAAGAGCAGTGAGTGATCTTAACCGATGATCCATCTCTCCAGCCCCTGTAATGAATTCTAATGTAAATTTCTGTATTTTCTGATGGTCTTAGGTGACCCTTGTGAAAGGGTTATTGACCCCCAAAAGGGTCCCAACCCATAGGCTGAGAACTGCTATTCTAGGGACTGTTTGGGCTATGCATTCAGCTCCCCTGTGCTGTAGTGTGGATGCAATGTATCCTCCAGGGGTGCAGGTGTTGGGAACCTGGTCCCAGCCTAGCGCTACTGACAGAGTTGAGGATGTAGCTAAGTTAATAGAGTACCTGAGGCAGGGGAAAATTTACCACATCTTGAGCCACCCACACCTAGGTCTGAACCTCCCCAAATGTGATCATCACAGTTTAAGATGGAGCTCCTAGCTAGCTCGCAGGATTCTCACAGGATTGTGTTCAGAGTAAAGTTAGATGCCCTGCGGACACTCCCACCCCCACCCCCATCCCAAACTTAGAAGCCAGCCAGTCAACACCCATTAACACCAAAACTGTCAGAGAAATACCTCAGCTATTTTATTTCTTGTTTTTTTTTTTCACGTGTGATTTTTTAATATAAGAAAAGTGGTCAGTTTCCACTATAAAAGCGATAATGTTTAAAGGTTTGCTGTGGCCCCAGCTGTAATTTTATTCCATTCAAGAGCCTGAGAGCATTCTGAGAGGCCATTTGAGGGCAAGGGAAATAATGGAGAAAATGATTTGAACTATAAAAATTCCAATTTTCATCCAAGTTTTTAGGAACTCATCCCAGCGGAGAGGGGAAGTCCCCTCATGTCCCTTCAGTGTCCTCTCTGCTTGCTCGTTCCTTTCATGGCCCATCTTAGCCATACGATCTCTCTCAGAAAGAGTTGGCTTGGACCCCTTCCCGGGTTTCATCTGCAGAACGGTGCTCTTCAAAGACTGGGTCTTGTTTCAAGGCTGCAATTAAGCTTTCCGGTGCCCCTGCCTCCATTGCATATTGTCATTCTGCACAGAGGCCCTCCCGGCCCAATCTCCGCACTTCAAGGGATTGAAAGTCACCGAGGCTCTGAGGCAAGTGTCACCCATGGACGGCTCCTGAATAACTAATCAGCAGAAGGAAATGAAACATCTCAACACACAACTCATCTTCTGCTTCAGCGGGGCTGGTGATTAAGCTGGGGAAGAGGCCTGGATTCATCTCTCTCTCTCTCTCTCTCTCTCTCTCTCTCTCTCTCTCTCTCTCTCTCGTGTGTTTGTGTGTGTGTGTGTGTGTGTGTGTGTGTTGCCGTCTTTGGAGGTCATTCACTCCCCAAAGATGAGACAGCGGCTTCCTCTCAGACACAGGCTCGTCCAAATCCTGCCTCGCCGAGCTGACTCACGCGGTCTTAGCCGAGCGTTTCCACTTTAAGAGCAGTGCTGATTAAGTATAGCTCTGTAGTAATTGCGAGCACTATCTACTCTTTCGGAGGACCCAAGTTTGGTTCCTAGCATCCACGTCAGGCAGGCAGTAACTCTGGTCCCGAGGGATCTGCTATCTTTGGCCTACGTGTGTGCCCGCACCGTTGTGCACATACTGCCCCTCTCCCCGCAGTTAAAATTAAATATCTGGCGGGGGGGGACATTCTATGATATAAACTAGCTGGTCAAATCAGGGTTTAGGGCTGTTGAGAAACATGGCCTCATGCCTATGGCTCAGATATTCCGTTGATCTTCTCTCCCCCAACACCATGTGTCTATCTGACCCAGAGCTGGTTCAAGGCCTCTGGGCACACAGGACTCAATAAATGCTTTCTACCCGGCTTGAATGTTTTTGCAAAATGCGTACTTCGCTCATTTGCTGCACCGAGTTCTTTCTTTGAATGGTCTTTGTCTTTTCTGTGTCCCACTTCCCTCCCCGTCTGCCATCTCTGCTTCCTTCTTGAAAATCCAACAGCGCCCCATCTTTCGGGGGGGCAGAGAATAACGGTGGTGTGGGTTTAGGGAGAGAAGAAAGAGATAGTGGTACACAAGCAAAGCTTAATTTAGTTCAGTTCATCTGTTAAAGTTTTTTTTTAAAGATGTATTCAGACACACCAGAAGAGGGCATCAGATCTCATTGCGGATGGGTGTGGGCCACCATGTGGTTGCTGGAATTTGAACTCCGGACCTTTGGAAGAGCAGTCAGTGCTCTTAACCGCTGAGCCATCTCTCCAACCACTGTTAAAGTTTTGATATGGTTTGTTCCCCCAAGTACGTGTCGTGATGTAGGGGGGGGGGGGGGGGGCTCACCAGACAACATTTGGACCCTCTGGCTTCCAAAATTATGAGCCAAACGATTCCCATTATTTTCCAAAATTACCCAGCTTCGTGCATCGTACTTTAGCAACACAAGATAGACCCATGCCCTCAGTGCCCCATTGAAGAATGCACTGTCCCCTTGGTACTAAGGGAGGATTTACCGAAAGGAGGTGACTTTGCGTAAGTCACGTGACTTGGAGGGCCATAGGGAAGAGAAAGCAGATGCCGAGGTGCCTCCTGGGACATCCTCGAATTAAATTTCCAGCACTTCAGGCAGAGGTCGTGTCTTGTTCCCTCCCCTGCTTTTCCACTTGCTTAATTTTTAGTATGAATTAGAAGTTAATGAGGGGGAGGATGGTAATGAGCTCTTCTCTGTAGCCCTCTTCTGTTTTTTCCATCACCAGCTGGGTGTATGATTCCATTACAATATGACATTGCCCGGAAGTGGTGTGACGCCCCACAGGGTCTCAAATGCCAGGTGTGACTCTCAGGCCTCTTGCACTTCGGATCCACTGGTAATAAATCTGAGGTTTTTGTTTCCCCCAGATGCAGGTCCTTCAACTACGGGTTTCTCAACCTCCAGCATAGTAAGGAATAAACCTCTGTTCTTTATAAACTACAGCTTAGTCTGGGCTGGAGAGATGGCTCAGCGGTTAAGAACACTGACTTCTGAAGGTCCTGAGTTCAAGTCCCAGCAACCACCTGGTGACTCACAACCATCCATAGGGAGATCTGATGCCCTCTTCTGGTGTGTCTAAAGACAGCTACAGTGTACTTACATAGAATAAATACTAAGTAAATTTTTGGGCCAGAGAGAGCAGGGCCAGAGGGAGCAGAGGTCCTGAGTTCAATTCCCAGCAACCATATGATGGCTCACAACCATCTGTACAGTTACAATGTCCTCATATACATAAAATAAATAAACAAATCTTAAAAAAATATCTTTAAAAAAAACTCCCCAGTCTTGGGTATTCTGTTAGAGTAACACAATGTAGTTAGCTCTGTGAGGTAGCGGCCAGCTGATGTGGTCAGTTGACCTGTCCACCCAGCATTATTGATAGCTCTACTTCCAAGGGATCTGACCTCTCTTCTGGCCTCTACGGACACTAGGCTAGCAAGTAGCACATAGACAGACACACAGGCAAAACACCCATACATATAAAATAAAATTTGAAATAAATGAAAGCTTAAAATTTGCTATCTGGATGGTATTTGAGTGGTCTGGTTTTGCTAAGTCAAGGCCGAACAACGACTGTAGGCTGGCCATAGGTCACGACTTCAGCAGAAAATTAAATAAATTAGTTTTATGAGAAATAATTTGGAATACTTAGAATGTGCAATAAGGAATATTATGCAAGTTATTATATTTAAATCACATGTTATGTATTTTTCTTATCAGAAAAGCCAACAGTTATGCATAAAAAGAAAAAGTCAAGAAACACTTATCATCAGCACATTGCTGGTTCTGACCAGGGTTTAGCCCAGTGAGTAATATGCATCCAAGACGCGCTCCTCAATATGACAGTCTCAGTAGAACAACCATAAATCATCATCGGGACATAACAGGGTGCCTCAGCACTGAGAGTCAAGAGGGACCGGCAGCTTATGGGAAAAGTAGGTTCTATTTATTTCCATCAGCCAGTGGAAATGAATTCGTTCTCCCCACTCAAAGGACCAGCCTGATGTGTGGATGCCTCCTCAGATCTCCTCGCCTCTCAGAGATCTGTCTGGGAGCCCAGCTGTTCAAAGTTTCGATGATTAAACAACATGACTGCAGCTTCTCGGACAGAGTAAGTTGCTGGGAATTCAAAGCAAAACAACTTGACCCCCAAATAACCCAATTGCTTCTCTGAGAGGCACATTATCAGATCGCTGAGGGAGCGATCTGATTGGATGTTCATGAGAGCATTAGCATAGGGAGCCATCTGATTGGATGTTCATGAGAGCAAGGGCATAGTGCACTCTCCCCTCCACAGAGCAAATCCTCAGAACTTTTTATCTTGGCCAGGCAGTGGTGGCACACACTTTAATCCCAACACTCAGGAGGTAGAGGTAGGTGTATCTCTGAGTTCAAGGCCAGCCTGGTCTACAGGGTGAGTTTCAGGATAGTCAGGGTTACAAGAAAAACAAGACTTGCTTTTTCACAGTCTCTTATTGTGAATGTGTGCAGGTAGGCAGGGGTACATGTGCCATGGTGTATGTGTGGAGGTCAGAGGACAACTTGCTTTGAGTTGGTTCTCTCCTACCCCGTGGGTTCCAGGCATTAGAACTAAGTTATCAGCCTTGGTGGCAGGGACCTGCTGAGCCATCGTCTCACTGGGTCTGAATTTTTAAAGATGTATTTATTTTACTGTGCGTGTATGTGAGCATGCATGCTTCATGGTGGGAGCGTAGGGGGTCAGAGGACAAGCCGTGGCAATGGGCTCTGGTCTTCTGCCCTGTGGATTCTGGGGAATCAAACTCAGATCATCATGGTTGTGGGCAAGTGCCTTTACCCACGGAGTCACAATCTATTATTCCTTTAGAGGTAGGAGCTTTCCTGGGTCCCTCAGTGGTTCTCTGGTCCCTACCCTCTTCAGAGCTGAGCTTACAGGTATTTGCAGGAATATCTGGCTTTTTACATACTGGGCACTTATGAGGCTGAAGTAGGCAGAGGTCTGTGAGTTCAAGGCTAACGTGATCTGTCTACTAACTAACGTGGTCATGGTGAATTCCAGGACAGCCAGGAAAATAGAGTGAGGCCCTGGTTTATAAACAATGAGCTCTTAGGAATAGAGAGGAGGGGGCTGCGTGGGACAGACTCAGTTTCTCCAAGTTGTTCTATTAAGTTGAAAGGCTACAGGAAGTCACTTCACATAGCAGGGAAAGTCCTGCCGGGCAGTGGTGGCGCAGGCCTTTAATCCTAGCACTTGGGAGGCAGAGGCAGGCGGATTTTTGAGTTTGAGGCCAGCCTGGTCTACAGAGTGAGTTCCCGGACAGCCAAGGCTACACAGAGAAACTCTTTCTTGAAAAAAACAAAACGAAACAAACAAACAAAACCCTCCCAAAAAAACAAAAAAAGTCCCGAGAAACCAAACAGCTGCTCTCTGCAGGTGTGTCCAGCTGTGACCTTGACCCTGGCTGCTTATCTGACTTAACATGTTATAATGAACCTTCTAAAACTGAACCCAGAGGGAACAAGTGTCCTTTTATGATCACAGCCTGGAGGCTAAAACGTGATTGTGTCTTCCCCAGTGCAGAGGAGCTGTTCCCTTCACCTTTGAAAGGGAGCTCAGCTTTCCGTAGCCTGAATTCTGCACTTGGGAGAGATCAAACTAGGACAATGAGAAACCAGGGAGCAGGACGGGGAAGGACAGAGAGGGTGAGAAAGCCGAGGCTTTGGACACTGCTGGGAGGTAGGGTCTGGAACCACGAGCAGACGCGAGGAAGCATCAGAGAAGAATGGTGGGGGCTGGTTACTTGAGTCTAATGCTATTCAAGTGTTAGTGACAACCTGCATATATTTTAATGATTTTAGTCTACAGGATGCTATTTCCACAGTTTGACACTGTAGAGACTCTGCCTGAGTTCCCAGACTCTAATCATGTTTTCGCTAAGACAAGGAAGGGTCTTCACGGAGCATGCGCAGTGTACCTCAAAGGGGTCTTGGCTTGAGGACAAAGATGGACATGAGAGCAAACTCACAGCTCTGTGGGGCCGGAAGAACACCAAGCATTTGGAGAAGGATGGTGGGGAGCAGGAGAGGCAGGAGGGTGTCCTAGGATGGGTACCACACACACACACACACACACACACACACACACACACACACACACGCCCAAGGAAGCCAGAAGAGTCACCTGATTTGGGTGATGGGAACTAAACGTGAGTCCCCAAAAGGAACAGCTTTTAACTACAGACCCATGTCCAGGGTTTTGAGGGCTGAACGATAGCACAGATGGAGAATCTCTTCCAGATAGAGATGTGCTCCAGAGAGAAGGAAACTTTACTCATGACAGCACAGAGGCCCAACAATGTGATGTGAATCTCCCTATGAGCGGTTCACTAACCTGTAAAATCCATGCCGAGAAATGACCCAGGCTGCCCCCTTCCTGGTCCCAGCTAGCATATCATTTCTGTGTCTGTTATAGGGACCAGTGCTGTGGAGTGAATGTGTTCTCCCAATAATGACTTGTTGCAAACACATAAGCCTTATTCCTGACTCTCTCTGGCTTGACTCTGGCATCTCTCCCTGTTGCCTGTTATCCTGACATGATACCATTTGCCATACGTGTCACGCACAGCCAAAGGGACCCTACTGTCACCAGGGACGGAAACTGTGGGGCTGTCCAGATGCTCTGGACACTAGATACAGTCACAGGGCATTTACAGAAAGGAAGGGGATGGCAGGCTTGGCTTTGATGCCCGGATGCAGCCCCTTTAATTTCTCTTGTCTCTTCTGACCTACTGAAGCCAGCTCTAAGGTGCCCTTTCTCCTTGTTCCCAGTCCACAGAAGCTCAGTAAATTGTATCTTTTAATTGAACCAAATGTTTCCAACTCCTGGATTCTCTTAGTATCAAAAGGAAACGACAGGCAGGGGTTGAAAGACCCAGGTTTGATTCCTGGGACCCACACGGCATCTTAGAACTTTCCACAACTCCAGTTCCAGGATATCCAGCGCCCTCTTCTGGCTTCTGTGGGCATTGCATGAATGCCATTCACAGACATAGTTATAAAATAAAAATGAATAAATCTTAAAATTTTTTTGATAAGAAGATGACAACAACTTCACCAGGTACCTTAAAGGATTGTAAAAATGAACAAAAGCCGGGCACGGAGCGCGTGCCTTTAGTCCCAGCACTTAGAGGCAGGGGCAGGTGGATCTCTGTGAGTTAGTTGGAGGCCAGCCTGGCTACATGGTGAATCCCAGGCCAGCCAGAGCTACATAGTAAGACCTGAGTCAAAAATAAAATAAAATAAAAAATAAAATAAAATAAAAACAAAAAGGGAGAAAGAACAAACGAATGGACATACAGTCTATCACTAAAAGGCCATGAGGGCTCAGAGGGCTAATAAAGCCTTGCTTGGAGAGAACACCAGGCTACTCAGATGGATGTAAGGTGACCTTATCGAGGAAGCACCAACGCTCTCCAAAGCCTTGGGCATCTTTACAGTGTACATGTATGCGACTGGGTCAGGTAAGGACGTAAGAAGAGCTGAGGACTTTGTCCACAAATTCAATCCCAAGTCATCTCCAGCCATTCCCTGTTCCTTTTTCTCAGTTTGTAGTTTACTTGGACATCATCTACCTCAAAACTATCTGTTCACCTTGGACTTGTCATCTCTGGCAAAGGCTCCCGGCTGTCTGAATCTACCTTGCCTCCCTCCTCAGGCCCTTGGCCTGCCTCTTTCCCTAGCTCCTCTCAAAATCAAACATGGCCACAGGACATGTTCAGAAAGAGAAGAGAGCAGGCCGGGCTTCGGTGCCTCAGGTGGCCCCTTCAGTTTCTCTCGTCCCTTCTTTCTGCTGTGTCAGCAGGTGTGGCCCAGCCTCATCCAGAAGGTGAAGAAACCAACTGAGGAGATTTACAGAGATGGGTGGATTCTGTGTGCCCGTGTGAATGGCAAAGGCATTAATTAATGGAACTTAATCTCCAAGGGCCTCTCAAGAGCAATCCATGTGGTTGCTGGGATTCGAACTCATGACCTCTGGAAGAGCAGTCAGTATCTCAGTCTCTCTCTCTCTCTCTCTGTGTCACACACACGCACAAATAAATAAATAATAAAGTAACATAACATAATTTAATTGTTTTTCAAGGTGAATACCAGAAAGATGGCTCAACAATTAAGAGCACTTGGTAGGGCAGATGAGATGGCTTAGCTGTTAAGAGCACCGACTGCTCTTCCAGAGCTCATGAGTTCAAATCCCAGCAACCACATGATGGCTCACAACCATCTGTAATTGTTGAGAGCAATCCATGTCTGATCTCTCTCTCTCTCTCTCTCTCTCTCTCTCTCTCTGTGTGTGTGTGTGTGTGTGTGTGTGTGTGAGTGAGAGAGAGAGAGAGAGAGAGAGAGAGAGAGAGACAGACAGACAGACAGAGAGAGAGAGACAGAGAGAGGCAGAGTATGGAGGCCCAAGGACAACCTCAGCTCTTCTCCAGTAGACATCCAGCTGGCCAGGAAGCTCTAGACATGCCCTTGTCTTTACCTACCTTCCCATCTCTGAGATTAAAAGTGTACACCACTGTGCATGGCTTCCTCCCCACCCCCATGAGACAGGGTCTCATTGGATAGCCCTGGCTGACCTGGAACTCAATATGTAGACCAGGTTGGCTTCAAACTCAAACTCACAGAAACCCACCTAGGGTTAGAGTCAGTGAGACTCTCTTTAAACAAACATATAGTGCTTTAAGTGCAGCCATCTCAAAGCAAATCCAGCTGTTCTCCCCATTTTACAGGTGAGGAAACTGAGGTCCATATGGTCAAGGCCACACAGCCTAATGCCACAGCCTGGCAATCGAACCTTAGCGTCACTGAGTGAGTCATTTCTCCCCCTCTCATTTCTGACTTCCCTAACAAACCTGGACTTACTTTATTATAGCAGTCCAACCTTACCCTTAATAATGTCAAAAGTGCTTGGTGACAATCCTGGCTTGGTCTTTTTATATCCACTGCAGTGTACCCACCATCTGAGAGTAGCTGACCCCTGTGCCAATGAGTGGAGAGTCTGAATGCATGTATTAGACTTGTGCATTATATATTTAAAACTTGGAGAGCCACAACCATTAATTTAGAAGTGCTCAGTTAAATTATAAAAGTGATATTTTCCTGATCATAATGACGATTTTTTGTTTGTTTGTTTTGTTTTGTTTTTGTTTTTTGAGAAAGACTGTGCTCTGCCTGTCCTGTAACTTCCTATGTAGACCATGGTTGGCCTTGAACTCACAGACATGCTCCTGCCTCTCCCTCTTGACTGCAGAGATTAAAGGCTACCACGACCTGGCTGATGACTAATTTTTTTTTAACCTTCATTTTTTTATTTTATGTGTATGGGTGTTTTGCTTGCTTGTATGGTTACCATGTGCATGCAGTACCTGCAGGGGCCAGAAGAGGACGTCAGATGCCTTGGAACTGGAATTAAAGATAGTGTGAGCACTACCTGGGTGCTAGAAATTGAGTGCAGGTCCTCTGGAAGAGCAGTCTGTGCTCTTAACCACTGAGCCATCTCTCAAGTTCCATGATGACTATGTTACCAAGGAAGTATCATGTTTTCTGCAGCCTCTGGTGGTCTTCATGAATATAGAAAGGATGTCTTATGGAATTAAAGCTTCAGGTAAGGTGCCCTTTACTGAAAATTACTGAGTAATTTTCTGTTCTGTGAACTCAGTGGGATGGCTTTGGGAAATGCATGCAAATGTATGCAAATCACATTCGGATTCACATAAAGTAGTCCGCGAGTACCACCTCCGCATTTACTAGAAAGAAATCTGATGGCTTTGTACCATGCCACTCTCTGTTCTGTCAGGTGTCTAATCTGTCCTCTCTCTGAAAGATGCACCTGGTAGGGAGAGGCGAGTGCGTGGATGTGCGTGGGTCTCAGAGACAGAGGGGTTGATGGGGCAGCTTCAGGGCTATGTAGGGGTAGGTCCAAGACTGTAGACTTCAGTATTTGTGCCAGCGAGATGGCTCAGTGGGTTAAGGTTCCTGATGACCTTAGTTTCAGTCTTTGGGACCCCACATGGTAGAAGGAGAGGATTGACTCCCAAAGGCTTTCTTCTGACCTCCACATTCCCACAGTGATACCAGTGTGCCCCCGCACTGACACATGCTCACGTCCATACAAAATAAGTATATAAAATACAATTTAAAATATTCTTTGGGATGTGAGAGTGATCTGGTTATGACAGCTGCCACCCTATTAATCACCAGGATGGATTTGGCTGATCCGGTTGACTAGGTGGGTATTGGTGCTCCCCAAATGTCCCTCCCAAAGGTGAGTGCTCCATGGAAGAGAATAGCCCTTCTCCATAAAGGAGGGTGGCTTTTTGGTGCAGGGTATACAAGTAGTTGTGCTCCCCAGCTACAGGCTACGATCAAGCTCTCTTTCTTTCTTTTTTTTTTTTTTTGGTTTTTCGAGATGGAGTTTCTCTGTATAGCCCCTGGCTGTCCTGGAACTCACTCATTCTGTAGACCAGGCTGACCTTGAACTCAGAAATCCACCTACCTCTGCCTCTCACCACCACTGCCCGGTGAGCAAGCTCTTAAGATCCAATATTTAAAACTTTCAGCCAGACAGAGTGGTGCACAGCTTTAATCCCAGGACTCAGAAGGCAAAGGCAGGCAGATCTCTGTGAGTTCGAGGCCAACCTGGTCTACATGGTGAGTTCTAGGACAGCCAGGGCTACATCAAAAGACCATGACTCAACAACAAAACAAACAAACAAAGGAACAAAAATTACTATTAGTTTTTGCATAGAAATGTACATCTCAGGTGTATGTGTGTATGTGTGTGTGTGTGCATGCCTTTACGTGTGTGTGCATGTGTGCGTGTGTGCATGCCTTTACGTGTGTGTACTTGTGTGTGTGTGTGTGCATGCCTTTACGTGTGTGTGCTTGTGTGTGTGTGTGTGTGTGTATGTGTGCGCGCGCATGGAAGTCAGAGGTCAGCATCAAGTGTCTTCCTCATGTTTTTACCACCTTACTTTTTGAGGTGGGGTCTTCCACTGAACCTGGAGCGCACCAAATGTCTGGGCTAGCTGGCCAGTGAACTCCAGGGACACGCCTGTCTCGGTCACCTCCAGCTCTAGAGTTGCAAGCACATGCTACCACCGTGCCCGGCTTTGAAGTGGTGCTAGGGATTTGAACTTAGGTCTTCCTACCCGCACAGTCACCCCACCGAGCATTTCCACGGCTTTTCCAGCTGAGCAGTCCTATGCAAGGTGAAGGTGGAGGAAGGTGGGAAGAAAGGAGGGTTAGTGCAGAGTCATGCGGCCGTCTGGGCAGCAGGAACTTTCAGAAGTAATTCAGTCTTTCAAGCACTTGGTCCAATTATCATTCCGGACAGCAGGTTCATTTGTTCCCACAAGCATGCACCAGTTCATTCATTTGACAAAGATTCAGAGAGCACGGGCTCTCCGATTAGTTCTCTGCAGGGTTCCAGGACATAAGGGCAGAAAGGACACTGTCGGGTTGGTTTTTTTTTTTTTTTTCTGTTCACACTAAAAAGAATCTTTCCTTGCTGCCCTTGCTCACACGGACTTGTTTTTACCTCAGAGATTAACCACCCAGAGCAGGAGACAAACGTATCACCCGGAAACACCATGCACAAGTCAGGCCTGGCTGCCTACACAGCAAGAGATACAGAGGAGGAAAGGTCTGGCTGTACCTGGGAAGGTCAAAGCCGCACGGAGGAATGCATGGTGTCTCAAGGATGCGCGGGAGCCTGCCAGGTGGGTTGGCAGAAGGGATGCTTCGTGCCAGGACGCAGAAGCACGCAGCCACAGGGCTGTGTGTTCCAATTGGGAAGCGCGGTCAATGGTGTCAAGATGTACCTTGCCCTGGCACCCCCGGCTCTTACAAACTCCCGTGACATTTATGGGCCCCAGGTGCTTGCTCCTCAATTATGGTAAACAGTGACTCTGTGTCCTTTGTCCTCTGCTGTTGCCTACGCTTCAGTCTCTGCAAGGAGACCGAGTCCCTGGGAACCGGGGCTGTCTGTATCATCTGTGTGCCCCTGCCTGTCAGAGATACAGATCAGAGCCTTCCCCTGGACCCTGCGGTAGGAGTTTGTAGGAACAGATAAGAATTCTCCCACCGGCTGGGCAGTGGTGGCGCACGCCTTTAATCCCAGCACTTGGGAGGCAGAGGCAGGCGGATTTCTGAGTTTGAGGCCAGCCTGGTCTACAGAGTGAGTTCCAGGACAGCCAGGGCTACACAGAGAAACCCTGTCTCAAAAAACAAGCAAACAAACAAAAGAATTCTCCCACCTTCATGATTACCCTCTCCACTGAGCCCTCTTCCCCCCACACCCTCCCACAGTGACCCGCAGTTGGGAGTTTGTATATTAGTATCTCACTTAATCATCACCTGTGAGTCACATACTGGGTCCCCACTTTACAGAAGAGCTGATGACGATCTGGAGGCATGGCCTTGCTTGTAGAATAGAAGCAGCCCAGGAATGCTGACTTTGGGACTGGGACGATGACTCAGAACGTAAATTGCCTGCTCTGCAATCAATGAGAACCCGAGTTTGTATTTTCAGTATCTACAAGAATAACCAGATAGGGATGCGAGTCCCTGTAACCCCAGGATTAGAACATGGGATCCCAGGGCCGTGATGGTCAGCTAGGCTAGTCAGGTGATGACCTCCAGCTTGGGTAAGAGACCATGTCTTCAAAAACTGTGGTCGAGAGTGATAGAGGAAGATACCAGAAGTCAACCTCCAGCCTCAACACAGTCATGCGTGGGTCAGTGTGTGTTTGCACATGGGAAGCCAAAATGCAGACAAATGCTGGCTTTGAATGCAGACCAGATGGTGTGAGGGCCGAGGCTTTGAGCTCTGCTTTACCCAAGCTTACCATTCTCTTTTTAGTATACTTCTTAAAATAGTATGGACTTGATTTATTTGTGTGTGTGTGTGTGTGTGTGTGTGTGTGTGTGTGTGTGTTGCCTGTATGGATGCTTATGCACCGTGTGTGTGCATTCTGCATCTGTGGAAGCCATACGAGGGTATCACATTTCCTGGAGTTGGGAGTGATTTTGAGCTATCACATGGGTGCTGAGACTTGAACCCCCGTGAATGCCCTTAACTGCTGAGCCCTCTCGCCAGGGAGTCCTGAGCTCCAGCAAAAGTCATGTTACTTCTTGTGGCTCCTTTCCTAAACCCCAGAACCCTTCAGGAGAGGGCTGTGTCTGTTCCTCCTTTGTACCCTACATCTAGCAGAACACTCGTCCTCCTAAGAAGGAGAATCCAAAAGGTCTGGGTGAATTTGGAAAGCCAAGTTTCCTTAAGTAAGTGCAGGTTACGGTGAGAGACAGCAGCGGGGAGGAGACTTTGAAGAAGGTTTGTGGAGGGCAGAATAAGCTGTGGGGTGCTGCCTGCTTGTGATGCAACTCTAGTATATTTGGAGGAACCCTAAATTCCCAGGCTACTGCTGGGGTACAACTGGGGTGTTCTGTCACACACACACACACACACACACACACACACACACACACCCGACGTCTCACAGGACCAGAGCAGAGGCAGTGTTTGGAGAGACAATGCCCTTGCTTTATCCCAGAAGGCTAAGCGAGTGTCTATAACTAGGTGGGGTTGCCATGGGAGTGACCATGAAAGGTGGTTAAGAAGCGTCATTTGCGTGCAACAGCTGGTCAATGGTTTAAACATTTCTTGAGTGCCTCTTGTATGTTGAGGTGGATTCTGGGAACCGAGACCAAGCATCTCTGATGGTTACTAGTGACTGGGATCTGGAGTCATTGAAGAGGCACCCTTCTGGGTGGGTGGGTTCTTGAGGATGCCTCCAGGAGAGACAAGCCCATCCCCAAGAGTGGGCAGCACTTCCCAGTGGCCCAGATATAACAATGTCCCAGGAGAGATCAGTGCTTACCACCTGACTTGGCGTCTTTCTGGTGAGCGAGTTGGCCTTGCGGCTGCTGCATCACCACCATCCACTACCGTCAGAATCCAGCTTCTTTGGCTTCCTAACCTGGACTGACACCAGCAGCTCTCCAGGAATCCTCCAGACCTTCAGCACCAGACTTGAACTGCTGAGACATACAGCCACCAAAGATGGCGACCAGCTCCCAAGCTCTCAGCTTTTCCAGCGTGCAAGCCAGTCGGTTTTGGACCATGAGACCATATTGTGTAAGCCAGCCTGATAAATTCCCTTTGTAATATACATTCATTCCATTGGTTCTGTTTCTCTAGAGAACCCTGACTGATACAGTGTCCCATTTCCATTTTAATGAGGGACAATGGAGTGAATAAGGAAAGAAACAGGCAAGTGAACCCTGGTTTGATGATAATAAGCATTTTGACAAGAAGACAAGGGAAGTTTAGACTGATGGAGAGGCTGGGAAGTAGAGGCAGGCCTGTGGTGGAGACAATATTCAGACTTAGAAAAAAAAAGAACCCCAAGGACAGAATGGTACCAATCAAGGCAGAAGCTGTGGGTGTGGTCGTGGTGGGCATGATGGAGGGGCGTGATGGGGAAGAGTGTCTATATAGAGGATACAACTGGAGCAATGACCTTGAGGTAGAAGCCAATAAGAAGTAATATAAACCAAAGGTCAGGCTAGCCAAAGGCTGGTAAAGTATAGGCAAAGAAAGGGTCACAAGACCCAGTGGAAAAGATGCATCGAGCCAAACTTGGTGAGACTTTATCCAAGTGATTGTATTAATTGACTACTGCTGCATAACAAATTGCACCACATTCCTATTTAATGGCTTAACTATGGTTTTAATATCAATTTCTCTGGGTACAAAAGACCTTTGGGTTGGCCTGTGGACAGCTTCAAGTTCAACTTGGAAGGCTCCGCTTTGAGCTCCTGCGGGTGTTGGCCAGGCTCAGTTCCTCATGGGCCGTTGCTCTGAGGTCACCCTCCAATCATTGCCGTGTGAGCCACTCTAAGTTGGCAGCTTGCTCCTTCGAACTGTGCAAGCCAAGAAGGTGACAGTCTGCTGGCAACGTGGAAGGGAACCACTGCCTTTTGTCACCCAGTCTCAGATGTGACATCCTTCTCCATTTCTGTAATTCATCTCGCAGAAACAAGCCACAGGTCCCGCCCTCACTCAAGGAACACCTGGAGGTGTGATTCCCCCAAGATCTTAGAAATCTTTCCGTCATGCACAGGAACCCATCAGCAGCATCTGAGCAGGGGGTGATGTCCTTGACTATTGGGATCATGAGTTGCGGGTTGGGCAGGAGTAGACTTCTGTGAGAGTTATGGAGCTGCATGGCTTGGGTAAGGAGATAATGGGAGAGGGGTCTTGTCAGTGGCTAGGAGATGAGGACAAGCGGAGAAGAAGTGGGGATAACACCAGGGCTTGCTGAAACACATCTTGCCCATAGGATGATGGCGATGCCTGGGACTCATGCTTTTCCCTGGAACAGATAGGATGTCATTAGCTCAGTCCTCGTCCAGTCCTACCTGAGGCCGCACACTTGATGGATGATTGGGGGAAATTAGGAGCACTGGCTGTGAACAAAGAAGGTGCCTTTCCTTCTGTCCAGGCCAATAGACTGATCCCATGTCTTGAGTCCCACACAAATCCTAACTTGCTCACACTCAGACTAAGCAAGCTACTGAGCAAAGTGGAGGGATACTGCCCACCCACTACACAAGTCAGTCAGAGCTGTAAAAGAAAGTGTGTGTGTGTGTGTGTGTGTGTGTGTATGTGTGTGTGTGTGTGTAGAAGAAACACCTACCTCCATTTCCCTCTCAGAACCTGTGTGAGCAGCACATAACACCCCCTGGTGGTGGTAGTGCAGAAGGACCAGGAGTTGAGTTGAACCCTTAATAAAGTAAGGGACACAGACATCTGCATCAAGCTGCTTCAGGAAAGGGATGGAGTATGTTCTCATCCCTGGGGGACAAGGGGATGTCCTCATGCCTCCTGCCCTGGCAGCCAGGCACTGATCAAAAAGTGATTCACACCAGTAATCCAAATGACATCACCAAACACCAGCCACAATTTTTATGATTCCAGCATAGCCTTTGACATACTGGCAGCATCTTGCTTAGGAGTCAAGGCCTGGGACTTTGGCTAGTTTAGATGTCAGTCTGTTGGATTGGTTTTGCTCTCAGGATCCTGGCCCCACTGGGACTTTCCAGGGGACTTCCATGCACACAGTTCCCCTGGACCTCACCTCCTGGCTAATTGAGAAGGTTGGGAAAAGGACAAAACAGAAAGCTCTCTGAATGAAGATTGGGAAGTACAGGGAGGTTTAAGGATCCAGGGGTGGTAGAAGGGAGGAGGAGAAAGGCATAATAAGACCTTATATTAATTTAAAATATATATATATATTTATTTGGAGCTGGAGACATGGCTCAGGAGTTAAGAGCATTGGTGGCTCTTCTGGGGGAGCTCGGTTTGATTTCCAGCATCCACATGATGGCTCACAATCATCTGTAATTCCATTTCCCAGAGATCCAAGTCCTCTTCTGACCTCCTTGGGCAGCAGGTACTCCAGTAGTGTGCACAGACATACATGCAGGCAAAACATGCATACACATGAAATACAAATTTTAATGCAAACGATAAGACAATTTTAGAAATTAAATCGCATTCCTGTATGTAGTGCGCCAGTGCGTATGTGTACAGGTACATGCGTAGGCACACACGTATCACAGTGTACCTGTGTAGGAGAGAAGACAACTTGTAGGGGCCACCGCTTAGGTCCCAGGGATCGAACTCAGTTCATCCGGCTTGATAGAAACCACCTTTATCCACTGAGCTATCTCAGTGACCTGAACATTAGGTTTTTAAAAAACATCAACGAGAAGACCTTCGGTATTTTATATCCCATTTAGAGTCTCTTGAGCAGGAATCTGGTTATGTCTGTTACCTCTAAGAGTAAACACAGGAATGCTCCTGACAAACAGACACTCTGGAAGTTTCTCCAGGCTTCTCTATCTGCATTTTGTCCTCTCCCTAAGAGGTTTGTCCCACGTGGGTCCAGGGAAAGTGGGTGAGTGGCAAAGTGGGGACCCACAACCCCGGCGTTCTCTTCCCAGCTTCTATCCCTGACTCGTGGATGACCTTGCTCAGAAATATCAGAGGTGGCAAAGCTCATTTTCCCAAGGAATTCGAGTCCTTCCAGCATGGGGGCGCCTCCTGATTCTCCTGAACCTCAGTTGCCCTGTTGATATTAATTAATTAATAAAAGAAAACAAAGTCAGATTAGGATCCAAGGGACTTTGGGAGCCACTCAAAGCAAAAAGCAAGGAGTTCCCGACAGGGAGATTTGCGGCCATGTATGGCTTCTACAACATTTTCCAAGTCACGTTTCCGCACAAATAATTTCCCTCATGCCCTCACGCTGTCTGGGCAAGGGCAGAGGAAACATTTCCTCTTAATTTCAGGACAAGGGAGTTACAGCCAAGAAGAGGCGTTTCTCGGCTGTTTTATTCCCAGAAGCCCCTTGTGTTATTTTGCTATCCAGCATGGCCCTGTTTTGTGAATTATCATTGGCTAAATATGGTGCATACACCAGATAGAAAGTGACTGTTGCTGATCAATGTCACCTGTGAGTGAGTGCCATATTTACTCTGGGTGGCCTCTTCCTAGATAAAAGCCCATCTCTCATCAGGCTAAATTTTAGCAGACAAGGTCTGGGATATCTTCAAAAAGATGGAGGAACCTGCCCTATGATTCTGTAGTCAGTGGGAGGACCAGGTCCAGACACCAGGGGAAGGATTGGGGATCTGACTCACAGTGCAGGGCTGCCACTAGCCAGACCCTTTGACAGGAAGACACCTATACACACTTAAGACTTACAGCTCCCACAGGGGCAAAGGAGTTGCTCAGCCCAGAACAGAACCCAAGGCTGAAAGAGAGCAAGAACTCTCTTCTCAGGGTGCTTTTGCAGAGTTTAGGGTGGTTGCATGTACTCTTTCTGGCTATATTCTTTCATCCTCAACAGCATTAGTGTGGCTAAGGTACCTTCACCCACCCTGATCCTTCCTAGCCTCTTCAAAAGGCGGAGCCCCTGAAACTGGGAATTGCAAGACATTTTGCAGACCCGGGGAGAATCGGAACACAAGACAGGGACTGTAGGTCTAGCTTGGTGGCCAGGGTGTGTGCAAGGGGGGAGCGCTTGGGGGGCCCAACACCCAGCTCCTCCTCCTGGAACTCATGCAACTTCTTGGGCCTTTGGCTCTGTCCCAAAGGCTCAACAACCTGATCCCTGGCTCAGAGGCACCAACTGGCTTCCAAACTGGAAAAAGAGGTCATCCAACCCCCTTCCAAACTGGGAAAAATACCCAGACCTAGCTCCGAGGCTAGCTGGCTCCACCAATCCCCAGCAGTGCCAGGGGCTGGGGCGGGGTCAATGGGGGCCAGTGACTGACAGCTGTTCCGTGGGTTATTTTGGGCCAGGGGCTGAGCTTTTCAGTTCTAGGGTGTTGGGATTAAAATAGCCACCTGCAGGGCAATTTTCCTGTAGCAGTGTAGGGGCTTTTCCAAAAGGAAAACATTCAGAGCCGGGGTGGAGGAGTAGAAGACTGGGGTTTGGCGTGAAGAATGACAAGGAAGGAATTCTATCGCTGTCTAAGACCAACCTCACCTCGGTGGAGCTGAGCGCTAAGGATTGGCATCTCTCTGACCAGATCACTTTCCTGGGCCATCAAAATGAAGGAAATAATGGGGAAAGAAGAATTGGTAACTCCCAAACACAGCTTCTTGACCTTCCTCAGTCCTCGAAGGGAATAGTGAGATGTCTCTGCCCTTCTTGCCTTTTCACAGATGGTGTCAAAGGAGTTCAGGGGGCGCTTGGAGGCTCTGGTTCCAGGTCACTCACCTCTAAACTGCCCCAGTGCCTCTTGCTTTGGCCTTGCTCAGAGCCACAGAAGATCCGTGTTGGGAGGATAATCAGTTCCATCTCCAGGCTCAGGACCAGCATGGGAAACGCTGACTGGCCCTGGCTATCCTTCCAGTCACAGCGGGACCTTGGCAGCCACCCGCCTGGCTCACACCCAACTCCTGCAGGAGGTGGGGCAAAAGCAGGTGGGAGGAAGGAGGGGGTCGAAGGGAAGCCCAACCGTCTTGGAGCCTAGCCAATTCTCAGCTTCGTAGCCCCAGGCGGGGACTTGACAGCCTGCGGGCTTTGTCGGGGACTTGGAGCTAGAGTGACCTGGGACCCTTTGGCAGAGACGAGGGTGGCGCTTCGGGCGCATGCCCCAGACACGCCCCATGGAAATCGCTCCAGGGATCCGTCACTGAACTTAGTCCCGAGCACCGCTGGCCAGGTCTGTGCGACAGGTCCCTCTTCCCCGCCCGAGTGGGGTCGCGCTGGGCTCCCTCCGCGATCTCCACCTGTGCTTTGGAATGTTCCAGAGGGTCAGTTTCCTGTGCGGGTAAATTCTGCGCCCAGCACCTCTCATCTTCCTCCTCCCTCTCCCGCCGCCCAGACACCCCGGGTCGTTCTGTCCCCGCCGCACTCTCATCGCCCCCGCGGGACCCGGCGCAGCCTCCTCGCCCAGCGCCGCTGCCCTGGGGCTCTCGGCGCCCGGAGCCAGGGTCCCGCTGCGTCCTCCTCGCCGCGAGCCGAGTCCTCCCGAGTCCCCGGGGCCATGAGTCTCTGCGCTGCCCCCCGCCGCCCCACGGGCGCTGCTGCGGCGCTGGGACTCGGTAGCCTCCTGGTGCTGCTCGGGCCGGGACGCGCGTGCCCCGCGGGTTGTGCCTGCACCGACCCCCACACCGTGGACTGTCGCGATCGTGGGCTGCCCAGCGTGCCAGATCCCTTTCCCCTGGACGTGCGCAAGCTGCTAGTGGCCGGCAACCGCATCCAGCAAATCCCTGAGGACTTCTTCATCTTCCATGGAGATCTGGTGTATCTGGATTTCAGGAACAACTCTCTGCGCTCGCTGGAGGAGGGCACGTTCAGTGGCTCGGCCAAGCTGGCCTTCCTAGACCTGAGCTACAACAACCTCACCCAGCTAGGTGCCGGCGCCTTCCGCTCAGCGGGGAGGCTAGTCAAGTTGAGCCTGGCCAACAACCACTTGGCCGGTGTACACGAGGCCGCCTTCGAGAGCCTGGAGTCCCTGCAGGTGCTGGAACTCAACGACAACAACCTGCGCAGCCTCAACGTGGCGGCTTTGGATGCGCTGCCGGCGCTGCGCACGGTGCGCCTGGACGGGAACCCCTGGCTGTGTGACTGTGACTTCGCTCACCTCTTCTCCTGGATTCAGGAGAACGCATCCAAACTACCCAAAGGTGAGCCAGAGGGTGGCTGGAAGCCAGGGCTGGGTGGAGTAGGGAACGAACGGGAGGAGTCCAGCACGGTCTGAATGTGTGAGGCCTCACTTTGGGGGCTCACCAGAAAGTCCCCTGAACGAGAATCCCCGTGGTGTAACGCTTTAAGACCAGCTGCCTGAAAGTCTCAGATAATGTTGGCAAAGGGTGTTAAAAGAACACACCCGGAACTCTCCCAAGTTTCTCTCTTTCTTCACTTCCTACCCAAGTTTAGGACTCGCCTTTTCTCCATCATCGTGGTCCAAACCGTCTCTGGAAGCTTTTAGGTTCTAGGACAGGTGGGTGTGAGCAATGTACCGGTCCCTCCTAGTGGAAAAACCCCACGTTGTGTGGGACGCCATACCATTTCCAGACCCCGGAGGGAGAGAGGAGCTGGCCAGTCCTGAACGTGATCTTAGCTGCTACAGATTCGAAACCGGTCCCTCTGTTCCCATCTCTCTTTGAGTCTTCAGTCCACCCTTGGTGAGGAAAATTACCGGTGAGGACAAAGGCAGCCAGCCTAGTGTGGGAATGTGGGACAGGACAGAATCCTTTCAGGTGGGCACCTCCCCTGTTTTCCTGCTGCTCCTCCTGATGAGCCACACACATACCCAGTTGGCTGATGGGAACACAAGGGCACTGGGAACGCAGTACCAAGGGAGTAAAGGCAAAACTGAGAAGGCAGGGACTCTAACACTGGTGGGGTGTGTGCCAGGACTGAAGGCAGGCGATGTCCTTACCTTCAGTGGAGCCCATCCTTCTACTCGTGAGACTTCGGGCACTGGCCCAAACTGACCTCTCAGAGAAAGCCCTTAAAGTTTTGGTGAAATTGGTTGCAGTCCAGTATAGCGCACATCTATAAAAGGAGGAGTCGCTATGAACATTTCGTTATTCCTCCCATCGAGAGCTCAGGAACACCGTTCCTCTGTGTATGGAATTCCTGTGTCCACGGGGTCACAGGCACACACCCTGAGCCCTGCAGTCACTTCTGAATGGGCACTTTCCCTAATGGCTCTACTATGTGACAGTTTCTAAAAGATTTGGCTTGCAAGGTGCAGAATCTCCCAGGTTTGAAAGATGTCCTTGTTCTCCTGCCTGCCTCCCCAGATCTGCCAGGAGATTCTGAGTGACAGAAATGTTCTACGAACATTGAGCTCTCACTGGAAAGAGGGTCACCTTGTCTTCCATTGCCCCTGTCTTAGCGGACTGCTTCTCCGTTACCTGACTATGGGGCTCCAATTTTCCAGTTGGGGGCAGGAGTTTAGGTTCTGTTTTCAGTGCTGTCTTCGGTAACTGGGCCCCTAATGCTTTTGGACCTTGGCTTCTTGTCTCTTGAGTACTTGGGTTGACCTCTAATGCCTCCACAGAGCTTTAGGTCAGAGTTGGAAGTCATGGGTTTTCGTTTTGCTTTAATGTCCTTGGGCACTTAAGGTTTTTGAAGCTTGCCATTTTTATGTATTTTCAAGATCAAAGCAGTCACAGAGGTCTAAACCCAGAGCGAGGGGAACTATCACTCTCCCCATGCCCATCATTCATGGGAGAAAATGGACAGGGGGTGGACATATGAGGCTGGCGGAGGATGGACAGACACTCAACAGAGACAGTGTAAGGGTCTTGGGCATTGGGCAAGGCTGAGAGGAAGACTGGTTTCATCCAGCTGGGAAAGGAGGGTGACAGCTGGAAGGTACCTCCCGAGGCACCGAGCCAAAGGCAGCTCCAGTCTTGATCCAGTGGCTTACAAAGTGTAGCCAGGGCTGTGTCCCCAAAGTGAACTAGAAGAAGGGAGGGTGAAGGGACTGGCTCAGGCTGAGAACTGAATGCAAGACTACAGTTCTGATCTAGACTCAGGCTTATAATTCTGGATAAACCCCTGACCTCCCCAAGTCTCAGTTTCCCTGCTTTAGAATTAAAAATGTGAGGCAGAGGCAGGCAGATTTCTGAGTTCGAGGCCGGCCTGGTCTACAGAGTGAGTTCCAGGACAGCCAGGGCTATACAGAGAAACTCTGTCTCGAAAAACCAAACCAAACCAAACCAAACCAAAACAAAACAAAAACGGAATTAAAAATGTGGACATTGTCCTACCACCTGTTGGGAGGGTTAAAAGCAATCTCCTTGATGAAAGGCGAGATGATGCCCAGTATGCAGTGGATGCCCCAGGGGTGTCAGTCCCCATTCCCTCCTGCGCCATGCTTGACAGCTCCTCAACCTTTAATTGGTACATGATAATTGCGCATATTAATGGGTCACATAACCCGATAATTTAATACATGCATATGACGTGTAGCTATTGAATAAGAGGAATTTACAATTTGTATCCTACTAACCATTGACTATTTCTTTGTTCTGGCCTCTCTGAGGCTTCTCCTGGCCTTAATAAATTATATGTATGTTGATATGGGGACTAGAGATGGCTCAGTTTGTAAAGAGCTTGCCATACAAGTGTGAGGACCAATCTCCAAGCATCCACGTAAAACTCAGGCATGATGGTGCGTGTCTGTAAGCTCCGTGCTGCTGTGGGATGGGTGGAGATGAATGAATCCCAGGAGTTCATTGGCCCATCAATCTACTGTTTTAGGAACCTCCAGGCTCAGTGACAGTCCCTCTCTCAACAGAGATGGTGGAGGGGACTAGAGAAGTGGCTCAGTGGTTAAGAGAACTTACTGCTCTTGTAGAAGATCAGAGTTCAGTTCCCACCATCCAGGTCGTAACTCCTCCTCCAGGGGCTCCAAAGACCTTCCTTGTCTACTACACTCCTATGGTGCACACAGCATCCCCACAGCAGGCCTCTATACACATAATTAAAAATAAAAACAAAAAAAAAATTCAAAGATTACTTGAAAAATTAGACACAGAGCAACTGAGGAAGACACGTGACCTCTGGCCTCTGTCCATGTGCACACTCGCACGTGTCTATGTGTGTCTGGCTACACATATACACCACACATAAACACATGATAGATAAATAATATAAACTATAGCCACTGGTATATTAATTAAATGAATGCTTTAATTAGTTAAATAATTAAATATAGGTAGGTTTGTTGAGCACTAAGATTTATTTCTCCTTGGTATCCATTATAAGGGTTCCCTACGCCTCCCACCACCACTTCCCAGTCTGTCTTTTATGAAGGTCAAGGCCAAAAATCTCTAAGGCCCAGCTGGGGCACTGAAGTATGCTTGCTTGTTTGGGTATTTGCAGTGCCACGTCCTCTACCACTGTGTGACATCCCCAGTCTTGCATGGCCGTTCTGTAACTCACTTACCTCATCTGTAAGTGAAGATGGTACAGTACCAGCTAGGTGGGCTTCCTGGGAGACTGGGAAGAAACAGTTAGCAGGGGGCTTTGTGGGACTTGAAGGGGTGGTGGTATTAAGACTGCCCCCCCCCCCGACACCCCCAGCAATGAAGGCATTCGTGCAGAGAAGCCACGCTACCTCCAAAGCAAGGCTGACAGGAGCCAGGCTGGATGGACCTTCTGGCTCCCAGCTCATTAGCTATGCGGACCACCCACTTGCTGCCAATGAAAATCAGGCTGCTCTGGGATACAAGCTCCATGCACCTTCGCACCCTCCTCTATCCCGACAGAGCAGAACCATCTTCTTGTGACCTTGATTGCCTCAGCCAGTAGCAAGAATGTGTTGTCTGCCAGGTGAGCCCGCTTGGTGGCCACACAGGGATGGGGAGTATCCAAGCCTCAAAGCTAGTCCCCTAGAAAGGACTGGGAAGCTCTTTCATTGGAACTGAGGCCCGACAAGAAACTGCCCTGCTGGAGGAGGGAGGACTGGGAAAGCCAGCACCTCCAATGGTCAGTTAGCAGAAAGCAAAACAAACCAGCCAACAAGCCGGCAGAAATCCTAGGGCGCCCAATTGGTGTTGAATTTCAGATAAACGAGGAATCCGGTTTCAATATAAGTATGCTATCCTTAAAGGTTTGAAGAGTAAACATGCAGCACTTATTTAATGCATATTTAGTATTTCCATGAAACGTTGTCTTTTATATATGAAATGCAGGCCTGATTGAGCATCCTGTGTGTGTGTTTTAATTTATACTTTGATACCTATGTGTCTGTATCAATGCCAAGGTCTTTTCAGAGGCTTTTCTCTCCTTCCACTATGTGGGTCACGGGTGTAGAACTCAGGTTATCAAGCTTGGTGACAAGTGCCTTTATCCACTGAAGCATCTTCTTGTCAGCCCATGTTTGTTTGTTTTGGTAATAGGGTTTTGCTGTGCAGTCTAGGCTGGCCTGGGACTCATCATTCTCCTCCTCCAGCCTCCCAAGTTCTAGGGTCACCAGCATTCACTTTCATGCCTAGTTCTCGGGCAGCCCTACACTGTTGTCTATAGTTATAGAGCACTTTGTCATGTCTAAGTCACTTTTACTTCCCTTCTGTGCTTGGTGGACACTCTCCCCAACAATTTTCCCAACAAGAAACAAAAGCAGTACCAGATAGAGTGCTAGCATAGGGCTGAATAGTTAGTTAATGGCTTAGATAACCTTGTACTCTGGGCTGTATCACCTCAGGCCCCATTCTTCGGAGAGGTGTGGGAAGGAGCAGCATCTTTCTCCTTCAGTCCTCCATTCCTTGGTGACATCAAGCTGCTTCCTCCTTCTAGTCCCAGGTTCTGTACCTGCTCTGGTGGTTCACCATGAGATACCAGCTTCATCGGTAGTGAGGGACAGTGGGTGGCCAGGGCACAGAGGTAATATCTCTTTAAATTGGAAGATACTCTGGATCTGGAAGCCAGATAGACTCTGGAAATCACCCAGGTAACAAGCCAGGGTAGAGAGAGGTGGGGGGTGTCAGGATGAGACCAGGAAGCATCTTGTAATGACACCTTTGTCACAGATGCTATGCTCCTTAAGACTTCCCTTTGCCATGGTGTCCCTCCCATTAGCCTGGGAGATGGGTGGCATCATTTGAGAGCTACCCAGGAACCTCTAGATCTCTAGGTCCCCAGACCTCTTGAGTGAGCACCAGGGGAGAAGACTATGAACGGTATTGTATGAGCTCCATCTGGGACTTTCCAGTGCTCAGAAGCTTGATAACTGCTTCTGGGCAAGCCTTGGCTTCCTGGCTCTGTACCTTGTATGTGTATGATTGTTTTAGTTATGTTACTATTGCTGTAATGAAATACCATGACCAAAAGCAAAGTGGGGATAAAAGGGTTTATTTGGCTTAAACTTCATCATCCAAGGGAGTCAGGGCAGAAACCTAGAGGCAAGAGCTGTTGTGGAGGCCGTGGAGGAGTCCTGCTTACTGGCTTGCTCCTCATGGCTTGCTAACTGCTTTCTTATAGAACCCAGGACCACCAGTCCAGGGATGGCACCATCCACAATGAGCTGGGCCCTCCCACATCAATCATGAATTAAGAAAATCCCCACTGGGCAGTGGTAGCACACGCCTTTAATCCCAGCACTTGGGAGGCAGAGACAGGCAGATTTTTGAGTTAGAGTCCAGCCTGGTCTACGGAGTGAGTTCCAGGACAGTCAGGGCTACACACGGAAACCCTGTCTTGAAAAACCAAAATAGAAAGAAAGAAAGAAAGAAAGAAAGAAAGAAAGAAAGAAAGAAAGAAAGAAAGAAAGAAAGGAAGAAGAAAAGAAAGGAAGAAGAAAAGAAAAGAAAATGCCCTACAGGCTTACCTACAGTCTGATCCTATAGAGGCAATTTCTTAATTGAGGATGCCTCCTCTCAGATGATTTTAGCTTGTGTCAAGTTGACATAAAACTATCCAGAACATTGATATTACCTAAATTGCTGACAGTCTCTAGGCCTAAGGCTTCTTCTGAAATCAAGAACGTATAAGCATGAGACCCAGCAAGCTATTCTCAAGTAAAACAATGTCCGTATTCATTTATCTTCTTTTTCTTTCTTTTCATCTCTTCTCTTTTAAGGCAAGATCCACCATGTAACTCTGGCTAGCCTGGAACTTGCTATATAACTTGCTATGTAAACCAGGCTAGCCTTGAACTCACGGAGACCCATTTGTCTCTGCCTCTTTGTACACCACTATGCCTGGCTGTGCAAATATCTTCATAAGGGTGTGCACGGACTGTGTGGACAAACACTTGAGATGTCATTATCACAGAAGGCCTGTTCATAGGCAGTCCCTAGCCTTGTCCTGGAGTGATTGTGGAAGAGGCTCGCAGGGATTGAGAGCTGGCACGTGCTAGACTGTTTGCCTAGCTTCTAAGGTGCAAGGAACAGGTAACAGGCCTGAGAGAACAGATGTCGGGGAAAGGTACCGATGGCTCTTGTCAGGGATGCTGGCTTGGCCAGGCCTCTTCTTGGGTCTTCCCTTTCTAGTCATGGTCTCTGTGTCCTCCACAGTCACAGCCCTCAGTACCAGAGAGGAGGTGCTTGACTCAGTTGCCCTATGACTTTGAGACTTGGAGATGTAGGCTGAGGGACTGGGAGGAGGGTGGATATGACTGAAGTAAGCCTAAGTGCCTTGTCTCTGTGTCGTTCCTAGAGATGACAGATCCGTAGGGAGTGTCCTGGCGCTTGGGGGCTGGGAGCCCGAGTGGGCACCTCTGTGGGCAGAGTCCTTCCATGACAGTGCCATGGCAGACAGGGTGCTTATCCAGGCCCTGTGTCATACATCACTTAACCGTCCTAATGCAGGGCCAGTGGCGGAGGCCATCCTGAGCCCCAGAGACTGTCTCAATTTTCTGCTGTCGGCAGGCTTGCCTCGGGCAAATGAATGGGGATTACTGCCATCCAGATTGGAGAAAAAAAAAAAAAAGCTAAAACTTGCCTGAAGTCACATGGTTACTTTCTCTTAGACAAGTCCAAGGTGACTCTCTTCTTTTTCTAAAAATAAAATAAAAGCAGTTTTGTTTTCCTGATTATAAAAGTAACAAGCTTCAGCTATTAGACTGTCGGGAAGTAGATACATGTTACTTGGCTGTAATAAAAGTTAAAGACAAACAAGCAAACAAAAGCAAGCAACAGTAACAAAAACCAAACCAAACCAAACAGAGGAGCAAACAAACAAACAAACAAACAAAACAAAACAAAACCCCAGAGGATGGAGAGATGACTGAGCAGCTAAGTGCTCTGGCTGCTCTTGCAGAGGTATTGGGATCAGTTCCCAATACCAACATGGTGGTTCACAACCATACGCAGTTCCAGTGGATCTGATGCCTTTTTCTGATTCCCAAGTACGTCGCATATGCACCATGCACCATGTACCTGCATACATCTAAGCAAAAACTCATATACATATTTTAAAAAGACAACATCCACTACCACCACTACAACAAAACAATAAGAATTCTTTTACTGGGGTTGGAGAGATGGCTCAGAGGTTAAGAGCACTGACAGTTCTTCCAGAGGTCCTGAGTTCAATTCCCAGCAACCACATGGCGGCTCACGACCATCTGTAATGGGATCCGATGCCCTCGTCTGGTGTGTCTGAAGATAGCCACAGTGTACTCATATACATTAAATAAATAAGCAAATAAATAAATGAATCTTTATAAAAATCCTTTTACTATTAAAGTTCTGTGTTAAACATTGTTTTAGTTGGGTGTGGTGGTGCAGACCTTTAATCCTAATGCTCAAGAGGCAGAGGTAGGCGGATCTCTGAGCTAGAGGCCAGCCTGGTCTACAAAGTAAGTTCCAGGACAGTTAGGGCTACACAGAGAAACCCTGTCTCAACAAACAAGTGATCAAGCAAGCAAGCAAACAAACAAACAAACAAACAAAAACAAATAAACAACACACACACATACACACACACACACACACACACACATGGCATTGTGGTATATGCCTTTAAGCCCAGAACTCAGGAGGGCATATCACACGGGTGGGCATATCTCTGTAAGATCAAGGCCAACCTGGTCTACATAGTGAGTTCCAGGACAGTCAGAGTTACATAGTGAGATCCTGTCTCAAAACACCAAAACAAACAAACAAGAAATAAATTAGGCACAAAACAACAAGATCTATGTTGACTAGTTTTATTTCAACTTGAGACAAGGTAGAGTCATCTGAAAGGAGGGAGCCTCAGTTGAGAAAATGCTTCCATAAGATCAGGCTGTAGGTCACTTTCTTAATCAGTGACTAACGGGGAAGGACCAAGCCCATCGTGGGACCCCTGGGCTGGGGGTCTTGGGTTCTGTCAGAAAGCAGGCTGAGGAAGTCATGAGAAACAAACCAGTAAGCAGCACTCCTCCATGGCCTCTGCAACAGCTCCGGCTTCCAGGTTCCTGCCCTGTTTGAGTTCCTGTCCTGATTTCCCTCCGTGATGGACTCTGATATGGCTGTGTAAGTTATATTAATCCATTCCTCCCCAGGTTGCTTTGGTTGCGGTGTTTTATCACCGTAATAGTAACAGGAACGAAGCCAACTTTCATACAGTTGGCTCCACATCTATGGAGGACCCGAGTGATGAAATTCACAGAAGAGGAAGGAAAATGGTAGCTGCCAGGGGCTGGGGAGTGGACATTCAATGGGGACAATTTCTATTTGAGAGGTATATGAGCTCTGGCTGCACGGTGCTGGGATGAGCCCTTGACCTGATGCCATGCATATATCCTTCTCTCCATGAAATCAGCTTATTATTTAATCAGACGGAGTGTCTGCTAGCCGAGACAGGGAGGATAATTGGGAATTTTTCCCTGTGTGATGGTGGATATTTAATGAAAGTGGCAGTAGAAAACAGAGGTTAGCACTATAAGAAATTAGAACCCGTGCTCCTTGGCACCTGAGAGCAGGAACAAGCCTCACACCACACAGTGTTCCTCTCTGTCACAAAATAGTTCGAGCTGAGGCCACAGCACATCCACCCTCTCCAGATGTTCAGAGTGATGAAGAATAGGTATGTGGAAAAACACTAAACAGGTTGTCAGAAGACTTGAGGTCCAGGCCAGAGTCTAGGTGACTGTCCTAGTTAGCTTTCTATTGCTGTGATAAACATCACGAAGCCAATGTGGGGGGCGGGGGAGTTTATTTCATCTTATAGGTCAAAGGCATAGGGAAATGAGAGTAGAAACTCATCTTACAGGTTGCAGACTGTCGTTGAAAGAAGTCAGAGTAGTAGCTCAAGCAGGATAGAATTCAACACAAAAACCATGAAGGAAAGCCACTTACTAGCTTGCTTGCTCTCAGGCCCACCTGTGTAGGGACAGTACTGCCCGTGGTGGGCTGGGTCTTTCATTCCTGTAGGCCAGAAGGGGGCACCAGATCCCATTATGGATGGTTTTGAGCCACTATGTGGTTGCTGGGAATTGAATTTAGGACCTCTGTGGAAGAACAGACAGTGTTCTTAATCTCTAAGCCAGCTCTCAAACCCCTGGGTCTTTTTTTTTTTTTTTTAACATCAATTAACAATCAAGAAAGTGCTCCTACACATAAGTTCACACTGATCAATCTCATGGTGGCAATTCTTCAATTGTAGAGCCTGCCCTCAAGATTAGCAGTCACAGTGACCTTAGGCAAGATGTCTAACTCCCCTTCACCTCTCATCTCTGCTACGAGGGGGAGCTGGGGAAGAAGGGAAGTTCAGGCATTGAGGGTGTCTTCTCACACTTCTAACCTTCTACCATGTGTTGTGTGAGAATAGACAGAGCGGCTGAAAGCCTTGGCACTGTGCGTGAAAGGCCTCAAAGCGCTATTTTCCAGCTTTTTTTCGGACTTGAATGTTTTGCAGAGAAATGCAAGGAAGGGGTTTTACCGGTAAGCTCCCTTTTGCCCAGTGAGAGGCAAGAGGAAGAAGCAGGTTTGTAGGATGGCTTTGTGAGAGAGCAGGCTGTAGCTACCTTCCTCCAAGGTGTGGGAGGAGCTCCTGAGAGCTGTAGCTGCAGCTGTGAGGTGAGTGGGTTGGGTTGGCTTTACTGCGGCCCTTCCTCAAGCCTACCTGGTCCCTACAGCCTCTGACTGTAAGACTGACAAAAGCCACATCACAGGTCTTGGCCCCCGATGGTACAATCTATTGCATGCAGCTCAACCAGTGGTCAGAGAAATACAAAATCTATCAGCGACATTCTTCTCTGTGGCCTGTCAGCTTGATGATAAGTAGGTGAGTACCCAGAGCTGGAGAGATGGCTCAGCTGTTAAGGACAATTGCTGCCAATCCCGGTGACCTGAGTTTGATCCCTGGGACCTACGTGGTAGATGGGAACAAATGCCTGCCTGCTGTCCTCTGACCTCTGCAAGTATACTGTGGCACATGCCCTCAACCCAAAATCCAAAAATAAAACGTAATAAAAATCCTAATAGGAGAGAAAACAATCCTGGAAACATCTGGGAAACGAGTGAGCAGACGATGACTTCTCTACTATAAAGTAGCCTGCAGCCATTCAATGTGTATTTTTGCATGTGTCTTCATGTGGTATATATGCATGTGTGTTATATATTCAGTAGTGCATGTGCCATTGTGGAAAAGGTACATTCGGAGGTCAGAGTACACCTGATGTCATGGTCTACCTATTTCCTTTAGGCAGGGTCCCTCACAGAACCTAGGGCTAGTCTAGAAGCCAGGAAGTCCCAGCCATTCCCCTGACTCTGCCTCCCACAGCACTGTGCTTACAGGTGAGCACATGACCATGTCTGCCTAAAAAAAAAATTGGTGCTGGGATTACAGGTACATTAACAACCTCGCTTACCTTTTAATATATGTATTCTGGAGACTCCAACTTGGGTGGTCATTCTTTCACAGCGAGTTCATTTGACCATTCCATCATCTTTCTAGTTTCCAAGGTGTATTTTATTCTATAGTACCAAGACTCAGGAGTCTGAAGTGGGAGGATGTCTTTCTTTTTTTTTTAAAGATGTATTTATTTATTTTATGTCTATGAGTACGCTATTGCTCTCTGAGCCATCTCTCCAACTCTCGCTCCTGCCCCGCTTGCTCCAGCCCAAAGATTTATTTATTATATGTGAGTACACTGTAGCTGTCTTCAGACACTCCAGAAGAGGGCATCAGATCTCATTACGGATGGTTGTGAGCTACCAAGTGGTTGCTGGGATTTGAACTCAGGACCTTTGGAAGAGCAGTCAGTGCTCTTAACCACTGAGCCATCTCTCCAGCCCATGGGACGATGTCTTAACACCAGGAATTTGATACCAGCCTGGGAAACACAGTGAGACAAATCCATAAAAGTGGTATTTGGTGAATGAAAAGATGTTCTCCATGGCGTTATCAAACATGGTGCCTGAGGTATTTCTATTAGACAGATTTGTCTTAGGAGATTTCCTAGGTCCACTTAGGAGAGGACCTGGAAAGGTCTAAACTATTGCACAAACTATATTTATAAGTTTTTCCATCTGCCTTCTGTTCATTTATTGCTGGTGTCTCAATGCCTATTTAGGATTTGCTTAATAAGCAGAAGTAGGAGAGCAGAAACCTATCTTTAACAACTGAAGTGCTTAGGAGGGCTTGTGGCCAATCGCACCGAGGAGCTCTCTTGAGGCCAGAGCCTGAGAAAGGCCCCCTGAGAGGTCTGAGCCCAGCCTGTTCCTTGGCGAGGGGCCGGACCAGGCTTGAAAGATTAATCTCAATCCACCATCTGCTGTGTCACTGTCTATTTCTAGGATGGCAGTTTGTCACCCTCGCCACTCAGGTGTCAGCTGTGGGGACAAGTCATCATTCAGGCAATGGAGCCGGGGGAGGGGGTGTGTGTGGGTGGGAAGAGGACCCCAGCCACTCACGCGAGTGAGGCTCCCATCCCAAGAGAGAAGCTGGGCCAGAACAAGATTGAGCTGGCTGGTGTGATGAATGGATAGAAGGAAGGACCACTACAGGGTGGAAACCAGGAGGGCCACCTAAGCTTCCCACTGGGAAGTCATCCCAAGGGGAGGTGATCTGCACAGACACCTTTTCTATAGTCCTCCAGGATGTAGAAGCCTCCAAGCTGGTGGGTTTGCAGGAAATCTGGACAGCCATAGATAATGTGTGGTTGTGGGGCAGTAGCTGTGAGGACAGGGACTAACTCATCTGTGGTTTCCACTCTGCACAATCTATCCTGGGGCCACTGAGCACAGGCAAGAGAACCCAACCTTGGCTGAGTAGCAGGAAGGTTACCAATGGGAGCATGCCAGCTGGTCCTTGGAGCTGAAGAAGCAGACTCAGATAAGCACAGGGATGCGGGTCAGCTGGAAGAGAGCTCCCACAGCTCACAGGAAGCCCTGCTCTGGCACTGAAAACTGGGTGTGGTTGACACAGACCATGTAGGTTGAGGCAGGAGGCCAGCTTTGGCTACATAGTGAAGCTCTATCTCAAAAAAAAAACCCAAAACCCTCAAACAAACAATAATCGGGACGGGGAGATAGTTTTGGGGGCTTGGGGAGCAAAACCCCACTGGGAGGGGCAGCAGGAATGGTTGCTGGACTAAATGGGCTCTGGTTTCTTTTGAGATATTGAACTTTAGTGTTGTTTTTGCTGGCACAGAGAGCTACTAACCCCATTGTGGTCATTCCCCTGTTGCTGGGGGAGGAGTGGCTGTGTGTGCTCGTGTGTGTGTGTGTGTGTGTGTGTGTGTGTGTGTGTGTGTTTAAGCCTAAGGTTGGCCTTGGCTATCGCTTTGTAGTTGACATCTGTCTTAATTTGGTTTCTCTTGCTGTGATAAAACCCTGATTAAAACCAATTTGGGGGAAAAAAGGACTTATTTGGCTGACAAGTTACAGTGTGTCATCAGGGAAAGCCAAGGCAGAAACTGAAGCAGAGATTTCTGAGGACACTGCTTGCTGGCTTGTTCCCCATGACTTGCTCAGCCTGCTTGCTTTCTTTCAAGATTTATTTATTTTATTTATGAGTACACTATAGCTGTTGGACACACCAGAAGAGGGCATTAGACTCCATTACAGATGGTTGTGAGCCACCATGTGGTTGCTGGGAATTGAACTCAGGACCTCTGGAAGAACAGTGAGTGCTCTTAACCTCTGAGCCATCTCTCCAGCCCTCAGCCTGCTTTCTTATACAACCAAGGACCACCTGCCCAGAGGTAGCCTCATCCAGAGTGGGCTGGGCCCTCCCCCCCATCAATCACCAATCAAGAAAATGTTCCACAGACATGCCTCATGTCAATCTGATGGAGACAGTTCCTCAGCTGAGGATCCCTTCTTCCAGGTGACTCCAGTCTGTATCAAGTTGACAGAAACCAACCAGCACACCTCTCTTCTGAGACAGAGTCTTTCATCAGCCTGGGACTCACCAAGTAGGGCTGTGGTTGTAAGCACATAGCACGATGCATGGTTTTTTAAAAGTGGACTCTGGGCATTGAAATCAGGTCCTAATGCTTGCTCTCTCCTCAGCTGGCAAGCAGTTTTAAGGAGTTGTGCTAAAAGCACACTGACTTAGGGTTTTACTGCTGAGAACAGACATAACGACCAAAGCAACTCTTGTAAAGACAACATTTAATTGGGGCTGGCTTACTGGTTCAGAGGGTCAGTCTGTTATCATCAAGGCAGAAGCATGGCAGCATCCAGGCAGGTAAAATGAAGGCAGAACTGAGAGTTCCACAGAGTCATCTGAAGGCTGCTAGTAGAAGACTGGCTTCCAGGCAGCTAGGAAGGGTATTAAAGCCCACACCCACAGTGACACGCCTACTCCAACAAGGCCACCCCTCCCAACGGTGCCTTTCCCTGGGCCGAGCATATACAAAGCATCAAACACACTCAGTAGTAAGAGGTGATTGTCCCCAAAGAAACCTGGAGAGATTGAGAAACCAGGCAGAGAGTGGGGGTGTCAACAATGGGAAGTGGGGGACGGTTACATAGATGCTACTGGTAGGGGGCTGAATTGTGAGCCCCAAAGGTTATGGAGCCAGGCTCTGATGTCATGGTGACCTTATTTAGAAAAAGTCTTTGCAGCTGTGATTAGCTTTAAGAGTCTAGAGATGAGACCATCGTTGGTTGGGGGCAGGGTGGGGGTGGGGGTTGCAGGATGACTGCCTCACTCCAGTGACAAATGTCCTTGTAGGAGAGAGGCTGAGAGATATCTGAGTGACAGAGACATGGAGCAGAAGATCCTGGGAAGGCAGGCTAGAGAACGAGGTGAGGCAGGCACAGCCAAAGAATATTAAAGCTGGAAGAGACGGGCACCCTCTCGCCTGGTCTCCCCTAGCGTCTTCGGAGGTAGCCCTGGTTTTGACCACCACAGCTGTGAGAACGCACATCGTGTGTATGTGTGTGTGTGTGTGTGTGTGTATTTTTGTGTGCCTGTTGGGACAAGGTCTTATATTTTGTAGCGCAGGATAGTCTCAATCCCTTAATCTCCTGCCTCACCTTGCCTTCCAGAGTGCTGTGCTGTGATTACAGGCATGTGCCCTGATGCTCCATGCTCTACTCTGTCCTATCTAGATCAAAGTTCTTGGTTTGTTATGTGTATCTTCTTGGGGACTGAAAGCAGGGCCTTGTTCATGCCAGGCAGGGAGAGTTCTGCTTCTGAGCTATACCCCCCAGCCTTTTTTTTTTTGTTTGTTTAAGTTCTGTCCTGTGACATGGTCTCTCTGTGTAGCTTAGACTAGCCTCTAACTTTTGATTCTCTTGCCTTAGCTTCCTGAGTACCCTGGGATTACAGATACGAGGCACCATAACCAACTACAGTTAGTTTGGGTAATCCAGTTTGTAGCTGTAATGCAGGTCCATGCCGTGTAGAGTTGTCAGTATTCTGGGGTACAGGAACCACTGTCCCCCCCCCCGACCCCCATTGTCACTCTAGCTAATTGAGGAAATTCTCCCAGGCTTTTAGGGATTCCTAGTCATAGAAAACCAGGAGTTTTGATTCAACTCAAAAAAAATTAAAAAAAAAAAAAGAATTTC